>JAQFVV010012457.1:2894124-3206624 GCA_028023455.1 Epiperipatus broadwayi
ACTCCTTCATCTCCCAAAAAAATTTCAGTACCTAAGCCTGCACTCCGACTTAGAACTTGTCATGTTTTTTTTTTTTTTTTAAATATTAATAACAATACTACCAATAATATCCATGGATGCACGTATAGTTTCAAATATATTATCGACAATTAAATGATACTATAAAATGTTTCCGTCAATATATACGCCAATTATGAAAACATAAACATAAATTACAGAAGTATTACTTATTCCAATACATGTCTATCAGTTTATATTCAATTATTTAAATAACTTATCATGATAGTGGTGATATTATTAAACAAAATTATATTTATTCTGGTTCCGTAATAAAATAAGTGGACTCAATTAATAATATAATTATCATATATTATACATCTTACTTGGCATTAATTTAATATAAAACTATAAGTATGTGTTGATGCGTTTCCTAAAATTAGAAACAATATTTATAAAATATAAACACCTATTCTATTTTATGTTGTTTCCTTGGATATATTATCCATTAAAAATATGCATTACATGTTAGTTAAAAATATTTAAAAATTATCCAAAAAGTTACGAGAATAATTTTATTATCACTTATATACTTTCATAAAAATAGTTTACTAAACTATAAAAAAATATTTATGATTATTTATCCTTATTTTAATTTCATTCTCAATCTCATTTGTATTTATTCTCCACATCATTCAAAGCAAGATAAACTATCTTATCCTCTTCTAAATAACGATCCTTTTATTTCAAAATTATTTATCATTTTCCCTCAAAAATACAGTTCTGTACTTTGTAATACTGAGAAATTATGATAGCGATCAGATGCATATTTATGAAGAACAAACTTGAGTATTAACTCAATAGTACACACATATAAGATAGTCAACATGGAAACAGTGCATAAAAATAGGCCTTACTTCTCTCTCTCATAACCTCCACTAAAATAACAATGCCCAAGCTATATTTCATCTTTTCAAAATATTAATATTCAATACTAAGGGAGAACACTGTCCATGTAAATATATAAGTTACAGTGCTTAGTTATCTGTATCTGCTTAATTACTAAGATAATAAAAGTATTTCTATTCCCAAAAAAATCTACATCAATGCATCCCTTTGGTTTCTTTAATACTCCCATGTCACTACCTTTTAAAATTTCTATCTTTTCCCAAAGACTTTATCATGTGTTTGAAGTGTTTGTATTCAGTCATTTATAGTTAAAATCTGCAAAGCGCATGTGCAACAGCTTAATGCTGTTTAGCTATTACAGTTTATAAAACTTTGCGCTATATAAAATAATTGATTTATTTAATAGATTTATATATCTACATCGCCAAAAATTCTCAAAACATATTTCTAAAAAAAAAAAAAAAACAATAAATAAAATTCACATATAAAGTTAACGATCTAGACAATTCAACAAGAAAAGGTTACTTCTCTTTTAAAAAATTCTTAAAACACAAATACAAATGACTGATATTGACATAATAAAATCAATAATTTAAACATTTAAAAAATAATAGAGTTCTTTTACGAAAGAATCATATAATGATATTCATAATTAAATCGTACTATATCAGTAATATAAAATAAAAGTATGCATATTTTTTAATAAAATTCTAACTCATATAAGTTTTATAAGTGTTTAATGTATTCACACATACTCATACATTCATACAATAATATTATAAAATACCCCACACGATCTAATGAAAAGAAAACAAATACATCATAAAACAATATTTTATAACTTTCACCCATAGAGATGTTTCTGCTAGTTTGGCACTTTTTAGACATTTTCTTCGTCCACAATCAATAAAATATTGCATAATATAAACATTTATTCAGCAACTACCATAGTTAAAATATATTAAAAACTTGAGAAAAAAATGATTAAGTGTCCTTTATGGTAATTATAATACTATATTAATAAATAATTTTTATATGTACTTTCCTAATTATGATTATAATAAGAAAAAAAAAAACTTAATATTATTATTAGTTCGTAAATAATAATAATAATAATAATAATAAAAACATAGATACATAAAACTGTAGTCCATGATAAGCACTCATTTAAAAAAAGTGGTCTTTATTTCTTCGGGTAATTTCATTACCAAGTCCTTAAAGGCATTGAAACTGCCAAACACATGTTGCTATGACAACTATTGTCTTAACACTTGAAGACAACAACTCTCCCAACACAATGCATGATCAGCTGATTACAACAATTATGAACAAAAATTAAAAAAAAAAAAATGAAAAGGAAAGTGGACTTTGAAAAAATCTGGATCCATCTATAAAAATAATCATTAATCTTTTCTTAAAAGTTCATAAAAAATATACTCTATTGTTTATATCTTTCAGAATAGTGATTATTGAATACAATATTAACTCATAATATTTAAAAAATAATTCTCCAGAGTTTTGTCATTGTGCTAGACTTCTATGCTGGACTTCCAGTGTCTCTAACACAGCAATATGGATTCAGGCGTACTTATATGTAAATTTGCACATTTTTTTTATATTCCAATGAAATTAGCATTTAAACATTTCACATAGCTAGCATATAGTTCTTCCATCAGGATATTTTTTTTATTTATCCAGGTATTTTTATATTTTCCAAATAATATTTCGAATACTGTTTTTTTTAAAATATTATTCAATAATTGTGGCAATCACTAACATTGATAATTTGTCGTATCAAATATATTTGTAGTAATTTAATCTTTATTTCGACTAATTTGAATAACATTTTAGAATAAATTTTTTTTAAAAAAATGTTTTCTTTAAAAAGAAACATTTTCTGCACCGCTTTATGAAAACAGTATACTTTCAACATATTGAAAGATTAAAAGTTTTTACTGTATTACCTTGCAAGTTTTTAGATAAACTATCTTTTTTTCCAATAAAATGCATTTTTGTTTTTAATTTCCCGTAAACTTTTCTGTCTAAGTCTTTATATAATGTCCAAAATATCAATATAACCAATAAAATATGTTCCTTTGTTAACAATTTTAAAAATATATTTTCAATTAAGGACTGTACCTCCAGCCTTTTTTGCACAAATATATAATTACTCTTGATATGAATTCCATTGTTATAGTGACATTAATATGAAATTTCAATAAAACACTTAGTAGGGAATCTTAGTTGCTCAATGGTGCATAATTTAAACTGAATAAATTTATAGTTTTTAAATACTCTCTTTTTTAAAAATAATTCCATTATTATACCACATAATACTTTACTAGTTTAAAAATAAATTATTAAGATGGTTACTTTTAAATGAATTGACTTCTAAAGCACATAATTGACAGAGAAAAAGCACACTTAAACTATTATAAAAGCATACAGAAACAAGTGAGCATCTGCTTTTATATCAAAATAAATCAATATTTTGATTCACTGATCAGACCTTCATCTGATGATCTGATTTACATATCCAGCCAAATTTGCACAATTAAAATCAAAAATAAACTTCTATGACTCATCTTTTTAAAATATTTTTAAAAAAAAAATATTAATTCTACATTCATTTAACACTTTATTTAAACCAACTATATATTTTAAAATAACTTTTAAAAATAATATTGTATTAATTTATCCAACATTTAGTTTTAATGTATCTATTTTTCTAAACAAAAAAATCTAATTTTTGTTAACTACATTCATTTTAAAACCTAGTTAAATATTTTATAATAGCTAATTTTTATATTTTATCTTGTGGTAAACAAATAAACATGTTCTATTCTATAGTACAATTTTAAAGTAATTTTGAAACTTTATTAACAAGAAAACTTGTAAGCACACATGTATGAATATTTACATATCACATGACTCAAAACTCAGACAGAATGTATCAAATTTGGTCTGGAAATAAAAATAAATGTTTAATTGTAAAAATATTATATTAAAAAGAATAATATAATAACATAATTTAGAATAATAATATTGATACTATAAAACTAAATACACATTTCTCCTCCACAAAATACTACATTTTTAAATAAATAATTTTAATATAATTATTAAGTATATTTTCATTTTAAAATATACTATTTATTTAAATTGTGGGTTATTACTTTTAAAATTCAGCTTTAAATACTTAATTAAAAGACTATTAATACACTATTTTATTTTGGACAGTTTCCCCAACCATATAAAATTACACCATTTAGCTTTATTTAACTGTTTTAATATATTAGCATAGTTTTTTTGCATTAAATATTTTCATTTTACTTTAACTAAGCTTTTAAAAACATTGTCAACATAACACAGTAAACATACCAGCTAAAATATGTCTTCATTTTTTTTTTAGAAAATTGCAAACATTATCAATCTATGCATGATAAAGGTTTCTCAAAATATAATCTATATTTTCCAAATGCTAGCCTCTTTTCCCCACATCACCCATGTACACTTTCTTATTTTGTCCATCCATGTTAAATGTGATCGGTTTCAGGGTATTTTACAATGTCTTCAAATTCAGTTTAAATTTGAATTGTCCATATATTATGACTTCTTCTAGTAAGGTGCTTAATCCAACTGCATTTCAAGCTTTTAATTCTTTTAATGATGTTAGAAACATCCATTTTTTATCCTAACCATATATTGAATTTTCAATCTCTATTTGTTAATCCTAACATATATCTCTCTATAATTTTTTGAGTAGTCTGAAGTCTCTGTATTGATCTTTTATGAAGTGTCTATAACTCACATCCATAAGTAAGAACTGGCACAATACATATATTAAATACCTTTTAGGAAGGACACATAAAGATTTCCTTTTTGTATTATGTAATTTCAAACAAAAGAACTCCACTGAAGTTTAATTCTAAGATTAACATTAATCATTATGTTTCCATTTGTAGTAATAATAGAACCAACGATTAACCTCTTCTAATTCATCTAAATAAATATTTATTTCAAGAAAATCCTTTGAACATTACTTTAGTCTTTTGAAAATGACCTTTATCCTACTTTGTTACTTTCATCTGATAAATATTGCAAATTTGCTTGAAGATCTGAATCATTATTTGCAAATACAACTACATAATCTACAAAATGTAAATTTTATGTTTACTCTTTTAGTTTTCTATTTTCACATACAAAATACTTTTTTTCAGCACTGCTTTATAAAGGTTTGGAGATATGCAGCCATCCTTTCTTATACCCTTCTCAATATTAACCTTCCTAGTATCATTAAGTAATCAAATTTTAATGATGCATTTTAGTAAATATTTTTCCAAATACAACAAGAGATGGGTTTATACCTTGATGATGTAATGCATTGTTCAGTGAAGAAATGCTTATAGAATCAATGCCTTTTATAATATACAATTCCAAAGCATAATAATAAATTCAATATTCATTGGCTCTTTCTTTAACATATTTCAATACTTGGATATGGTATATTGTACTAAAACCACTTTTCAATTTGACCATGTTATCTTGGTTGGTTGAAATTCTTTCATCTCTATACAATAATCATAATTATTTTAGTATTTTCTTTGAATAAATCAGGTAAAATGCTGATATGCCAGTAATTTATAATATCATTGGTATCATCTTTTTTAAATATTAATATTAAAACTCTTCTGTGGCTTGCTTTAAGTAAATTTGTAGATGGTTTTAACTTACTCTAATTCTGGTAGATTTTATGTTATTGTAGTGTAATTAGGCTTATTTTAAAGCTTAAAAAATATCATGCACACTCTTGAATTATTTTACAGGTAAAAAATCAATATTCTAGGCATTCAAAGCTATAACAAAGACAGAAACCCAACATCTTGAGATAGTGATCTGTTGGTTTGCATTTCTGACAATGGGAAAATGTCTGTCAATATTTGTCACCATTCCAATTTGTATTTTTGACTTTGAAAATGAAAATTAATGTCAAGAATTGTTACACAAGAGGTCAATGTAGCCACCTTTGTAAGCAATCAGTTGGTTGCAGACGGTTGTTGTGGATTTGCCTCCCAGCCGATGATATAACATATAAAAAAAAAGAAAATTATTGTCTGAGAATCTTTTTTTTTTATTATTTTTCTTACATATTATGAATTACTTTGACAACATATGGCACAAATATAGCTATATTAGAAAAATGGTAAGATTTTAGTAAAAAAAATGTATACTTTTATGTGAACATAAATTGAAAACAAAGCCAGAGTTAACAACAATTTTTGATACATGACAACAAATTTCATGACCTCAAGCTCTGTATTTCATTTTCAAAAGAATGAATAATTTAAAGTATTCTGCTGATATTTATTTACATATTATAATGTATTTTGATAAAATATGCTGAAAATATCAATTATTTTAGGAAAATAGTATGATTTTAGTAAAAAAACTATTTACTTTTACACAAACATAAATTGAGAAAGAAAATAATTGAAGTAAGCAACATTTTTAATAGGTTACTAACTTTCTTTTTACATTTGCTGCTATAAAATATTTTATAATTATAAACATAAATTTATTTGTTAAAAAAACTTCAGTTCACTTTCATATTCTTACAAATTATTAATTTTCTTTTTACAAAAAAACAAACAAAAAAAAAACAAGTAAAACTAATATAATATTAAAAGATGAATATATTTTACTGCTGGTTCTGCAATTGATCAATCAAAAGTTTAGAGTTTTAACTTGGTCAGCCAAACAGAATACTAGGCATCACAAGAGTTAATACTGCATTTCTTCAATTGACTGGTAAACCCTTATCTATTACACATTTGGAAAATAACTTTGCCAATTTTTTTATCTGCTTCTTTTAATATATTGATTATAATTCCATTATTACCTGTATTTTTCTTATTTTTATAAATGAAATTGCATTTGTCTCTATTTCAAATAAAATTCTGAATAATTCAAAGGATATAATCGATGTAGGAGGTACTTGTTATTTATTTTTACATAAATTTTGATAAAACTCCTCTTCAAATTTCATGATGTCATCTCTATCTTTAGTAATAGTTTCAGCTTTTTTTCTCATTACAGATATAAGTATCATATCAAAATGTTGTTTCACTCTCTTGAGATTTATGCTCTTCGATAGCTTTCTTTTTAATTCACAATTATACTTTCTTATATATCATTATTAACTTTTTATACCATGTTATAAAATTAAAGATATCCAATCTTTTTAATGCATCATTTTTATGTATTTATATATTCTGTCTTTTCTTCACAATCTTTCGAGTCTCAGTAGAAATTTTATTTGTAAATTGCTACCCTTTTCTACCAGTTATCTCTGTTTCAGTTTTTTAAAAGTATATGTTATCTTCTTTCTTTCAAATCTGAATGATATTCAAAATCTATTATCACTTGAAATAGATATGCAAGTTATAATTTAAATTAATTACAATATTTCTGAAAATTAGAAATATCAACCAAAAAAAAAATTGAATTTTGTCTCCTTAGTTTTGCATTAACAAATGTCTTACATCTTACTAATTGATGATTACTTTCTGTGTATTAATTTATTAAGAATGTTATAAACTTGAAATATGTATTTTCTGTTAGTCAAAATATAAACCAATTCTGCTGTATCATCATTTCTTAGCTTCCATCTCCATTTCCATTTAACATTTTTCTCAAAACAATAATTTATATTATAAAAAGTTTTTTTTTTGTTTTTTTTTTCTGCAAATATCAGAACTATATGTCTACTTTCATTTCTATTACCAAAATCAGATTTAATTACAACATATTTACCTTTCAATTGTTTACCAAATCTGACATTAAAGTCTCCAATAATAATCATAAAATGTTGTTTATACCGATCAAAGTACTGTTGTTCAACCTTACAAATCATCAACTACTCCATCACTATGCGGTGTTATTGGTCCATAACCCTGAATCATCTGCATTTGGTATCTGATATTAAGTTCGATAATTACTCTTGCACTTGTGTCTGAAGCAACATCAATCACCACAACGTTGTTCTTCCACTTTTTATTTATAATAATTATTTCTCCACTTTTCTGCCAATATATGTGTCTTTGAAGTAAAATAAATCAATATCGCTTTACCTTTTCTTTTAACTTAGCAAAGTCCAAGAATATCACATTTAAGACTTGTTTTCTTTCAATTTTTGCAATCTTTTTTCACTTTGAAATTGATCTGCCGTTATAAGTATCTAAATAAAAAATGGTCTACAAACGACAGGCTTGGTCCACTACCAGGGATGTTTTTTTTTATGCTCAATGTTTGATCACCCACTGCTGCCTTGTCTGGTGACACCCACACACACATATCTGAATAATTAACAAATCCATCAAGTAATACTGATAATACTAATATAGTGTTAGTATAAAAAATGTTTACCTTTGATATTTTTTACTTAAGTGGGCGCATTAAAAACAATGCAATTGCTTTTTTTTTATAATAAATGAATATGTTTATATCTTCAAGCTTTCAGGGCAATATGCTTAAGACTGACTTATATATAAAAAAAGTTAAGTAGAGAAAATGTTGGTATCATCCTTTTCTTACCAAAATCTCTGTCACGTGACAAAACCTGATCGTTCTTAAGATAGCTGTTTAAAATTTGATTGGCTGTCTGAGAGACAATGGTAGGTGCATGTGAAAGACAACCTTTCAATTATTACTAATTTATTTATTAATAATTAACAAAATTATATTTTTTCAAAAAAAATCTATTAGTTTTTTTTTTTTAATTCATGAAAAAAAAATTAATTAAGTAAACGAATAATTTATGAAAAAAATCGTTAAATTATTATTGATTGTTTTGATAATTCCGTTAATTATATTTGATTACTTTGTTTTCATGCCAATAAATAAATTAATGAAAATTGTTTTCATTTATAGTTATATAATTTTAAGGAAACATTATTTGAACTTGCAATGGTATATTATTTGATTTAAAGAAAAAGTAAGATTTCTAGTTTTGAATTTATTGACATTCATGTCGTTTTAGTTTATTAAACATTATTTTAAATGGTTTGATTAACATATATATATATATATATAATGTTTCACTTTAATAGGGATTTTAAATGGTTTGATTAACATATATATATATATATATAATGTTTCACTTTAATAGGGAAGTAAATAGTTCGATTATACTAATTAAAAAAAAAAGTAATAATATTATTTCTTAAGTTTAAGGATATATTTTTAAACAAAGAATGAACTTTATGATCACACAAAGCATTAGGTTACTATAATTAAAATAATAATAATACTTTCCAAAATATTAATGAATAAATACACTTACTATCTAACATACAAATAAAGTTTGATTGTTTTAAATTTAATATTTAAGTATAACATTATTTTTTCTTTATTTAAAAAAAAAAAACAATAGTTAATATTTGCTTAAATATTTTCAGATAAGTTTAGGTAAATACAATTCGTAAGACCTATATGAATGTTTTTATCTAACTTTGATTTTATACTTAAAAACTAGTATAACGTGTTTTTCCTTTAAAAAGAACACCTTTCATGATGCAATATATATGTATGTAAAAAAATCCTTTTTCGCAGATTTTTCCATTTTGTTTTTAATTATAAATTATGAGATACAGCCACCATCTTAAAGGCCAATCACGATTAAATGTCAGAGCCGAGAATGTGAAAACATCTAAAGTTCTAAAATCTTACGCAAGGTCATAGTGGTCAGTGTCATAATATCTTTTTTTTTTTCTTTTACAATGACATTACTTTTATACATTGTTATAATACAAGCATGAAATTTCCCACAAACGGTACCTTTCCAATAAAAGGTGATGAACATAGTTGGATCAATATATGAAAATAAATAAACCAAAAAATTATTTCAGATTCAGCTTTGTACCATTGGATTTTTGCGAGAAAACTATATATATATATACACACGTCCAAAGTGTCATAATTTATTTAAGCGTCTAATATCTTCAATTTGTTAATAAATTATATTTCGTTTGACTAAAATACAATAATATAGATGAATGAATTCAAATATTTGTTTTTTATAGCATGCTGTTGTAATTTGCAACGTTTATACATTAGAAATAATATAGAAATATATTATGAATGAGGGTTGGTATTCTTAATGTTATCAAAATGTAGTTTAAAACGAGACCTTTAATATAGCTTTTATACAAGCACCTATTATTTATAGGACTATAAAAATAACAGAAAATAAAATGTTTCATATCAAATTTTAAAATTTACTCCATTTTTTTTTTTTTTTTGTAAATTTCTACAAATTGCTATCAAAAGCTGAAAAATATTCATTTAAGTACAAATTTGACTGGTATCCACAATGACAACCGCTATATTCTCTAGATTTTTTTTTACCATGATGCATTTTGCCATGGTCACAGTAATATAAATAACCATTGCATTTGCACCTTGAAAAATAGTATTTTTAATATAAGAGGCAGAAAATCTTGTATGAGAATTTGGTAATCATGATTGCTTTATCATTTTCCCAAGGTCAATTTAAACATTTTAGTTGATTCAGATGAGAGATATATTAATATTGGAAATTTGGAGAAAAAAAAAAAAGAAATGTGTATTATTAATAGATCTCACAAATATATTGCATACAATTTTAGTAAGAGAGGGGGGTAATAAATTTCACGAATCTCCATGTGACGTTTGAAGCATCACCTATTAAATGTTAGTCTGAACATTATAACAATTATTTTTGGAAACTTTTATATATTTGACTTTTTTCATCATTTCATATTTAATTATCCACTTTTTTAAAAAAATCAAATTTATATAAACTTTGAAATACATTTAAATTTTATTAAATATAGCATGTTCTCTATAACATGTCATTATGAAAGGTATTAGTGTCATATCTCTTTCAGATGGACTCTCGCAGCCAGTGACAATTCTAGAATGAAAATCAAAATTGGAACATTAAATACATGAATATCAATTACAGATGAATATTTATTTAATTATGTTATTCTTTCCAAGGTTACAATCAGTAGAAAATTTACATATTTATCTATGTTGTCCTCCTGATTTCATTATTTTATTATCATAATAATGTTAGCCAGAGGTGTAAAGATATCCAATATTACTTGAATTTGACTCACGAGATAATTCAACTCATCACCTTTCTTCTATATGCCTTAAATTTTGTATATTTTCATTTGAATAAATATCCATTATTCTTGTCCTGTTGGTAATTTAAATTTATTAAAATGATTTGTTATTGATGTGAAAGCTAAATAATTGTAATATTCTTTCTCTACCTAGTTATACAACATATAATTCACCACAACAAAATTAATGTTTTAGTTGATATGGGATAGTATTTTGAATATTGTTTTGAAGTTTTTCTCAGTAAATGTTGCTAATCAAAGAAGGCAATGATGAACCCATAGTCATGTCTTGACTTTTGTTTGATATTGCCTTGAATTTAAATATATATATATATATATATATATATATATATATATATATATATATATATATATATATATATATATATATATATATATATATATATATATATATATATATATATATATATATATATATTCATGTGCAGAATGTTGATAGCCCAATTACACTCTCAATATGAAGAATAGTTGTAGTTCATACATTCTTAGTTTTATTTAAGGTTTTTCTTATATAAGTCAATATTCATTACAGAGTACATCGGTAATTAAGTTTTAACTCAAAGTTTACCCATGTAACAGTAATAATAAAGACATTATAACATTAATGAAGGTCATGGAAACTGTAATAATTGACACATAGGTAAGTATTGATGTGGGATGGATATTTGTATATGTGCACCACGCGAGGCTTTGCCTGTGTAAAAAAAAAAACATATTTAATGATGATAATAGCTGACAAACATAGGATATATAAATTTTAATGCTGTTCAAAAGAAAACCACATTTTGTCTCCAAACAAGTCTTTTCCCAACACAATTATTTGTTAGCTATCATCTCCAACTGAGTCATTTGAGTGACAACTTTTATATGATTTATTTTGGCAACACCATAAAATACTATCTCATATGAAGCTAATGTCTGGATTTTTATGTGAATTATAAATATTACAACATGTTAAATGCTTTTTATGAACAATCTGGACACATAACAACAACATAGTTTATTCAATTATATTCAAACATAAAATCTGATCTAGAACAACAGTTGACATTTTGAGATGTTATTCGGGGAAGACTATTATAAAACAATATTAAAAATATAATTTATGCAAATTTCATACTATGTAGCATTAACTACCAATACAATACTATTGAAAAACAATACTTGTACTATTGCTTTATAACAGAACAAAATATGTTTGTTCTAACAACAAAAAAATAATCACTTAGAACAAACTCTCAGAAAAAAAAAAAAGATTTACCATTAGGATGCATTAAGGAAATTTAAAAGCATCATCGTATAACAAAGAATTTGGCTTTATAATGTGTGTTATTTATTCCAGAAACAAAATACACATTAAAAAATTTGAATCGAATGTAACATCAGAATATTATTCTAATGTCACCCCGCAATATAAATAATTGTAACATCTAGAAAGCTAAATTTGAAATGCTGAAAAACTAAACTCTTCCTATGAAATGCTATATGAATTTTGAATGGGATAGATTGGTGAGAACATTTCTTCTATTAAAAAGTGATTGAAAGTGCGTAAAATGATAACTAAAAAATTGACGCATTCATATCTAAATATGAGACAATGAATGAAGTAATTAATACATGTTTAATTGGAAAAATACAAAAACAATTTGCAGAAATTTAAAATGCTACTCACATAAAAATGTAAATTTATCACAGAAATAATGTACTGTGACAATGTATAATGTCCAAAAAACACTAATTCTCTTTGGTTTTAATAAAAAGAAGTGAAATCTGAATGACTTTCATAGAAATATGAATAGAAAGTTACTATTGACTTTGACCGATTAGCTTACATTACAACAGAATCATAAATTCAATATTGACAAAACTAAAATTCCACATTTGATTATCATGCTAGTGCATTGGAAAAGAGAATAGCTTAAAACAATTAGAAAACTGTGTATTCTAATCTGTGTCTATTACTATCAGTTGAAAATATTTTTGGAAAGAAAAATAAAATTGGAATTTTTTCCCGAAGCAATTCACCATTTAAAATTAGAGATTAAAAATAGTTCAACAATTAATTACTATTTTCAAGAAAAGTGCCTTAAAATGTTAATAAAACGTTTCTTGCTATCACTTAATGTAATTTACACTTTTTTTGGTGTGCCTTGAAAATTGGTTAAAGTTTTGTTTAATGAATTTTTTATTTATTTAATATATATATATATATATATATATATTATTTTCTATTACCGATATTTCGACAAACTGTTATCCCCATTGTCAAAATTTATTTTTGAAACAAAAATCGTCAGATCTAAAACAGTAACGTGACTGAGTGCAAGATGAAAAAAGAGAGTCAGCTTCAAGTGGTTCAGCATTCAAAATATGAGGCTTAACAAAATGTTTATTTTAGTTTTTTTCACCTATTAATTTTAAGTTTAATATTAGAAGACAGAGATAAAATGAGAGGTTTCCATATAGATGGCATACGTTGTGCTTCTTCAGCCCTATTTAAACGCATGTCTATTTAATATTTCAATTGTCTCTCTCATGGTTTTTAAATCATACCTTTACAAATTAGCAAGTATTTTTGCATTGTCAAAATCAGGTTTGTGTCTAATTTCTAAAAAAATGGCAAGTAAAACTGACATCTTAATTTTCTGATTAAAAAAAAAAAAGTGTTCCTTAATTGTAATATTTATTCATCTATAAGACTTGCCTACATAGCTTTTTGTGAACTGCAAACATGAAATGGCATAACCCCCCCTGGTGTTCTACAAATACTCTGTTTTTAGGTTTGTGTAAAAAAATCCCCTATTTTTTGCCAGTAAATAAATAGTTTCTATATTAAAACTCGATAGACTTCTACTGATCTTATCAATAATTCCTTTAATATAAGGTAAACCGCTATTGTTATGAAATGAAGCATCGATTCTATCATCTTTTTCCATTTAGCTTCAATGCTATGTAAAACCTTACATATGATGTTTCTATTATAATTCACTAGAAAGTTAAATATTTTTGTGAATTCTATTTTTAAGCAAGATGATCTTTATCAGACAAACTATAAGCTCTAGTCAAAAAAAAAAATTTGCTACAGAAAATATTTGAGTATGGTGATGAATTAAGAAACCTGTTTTTTATGAGTGGATATCTTGTAAACTGATATTGAAAAGATTTCATCACATTTTCTTGTAATTAAAACATCTAGAAAAGAAAGACTTTCGTTATTTTCCACTTCCATAGTAAATTTAATATTAGAATGCCAATTATTTAGAAGAAAAAACCAAGAAAATAATTAAAACCATCAATGCCATGAAATCATATAACAAATTTATCATCCACATATCATAGTCTAGTAGAATATTTCCTGGTAGCCTCAATGAATAATTGACTTTCAAAAGTATCCATAAAAAGATCAACAATTACAGATGATAGTGAGATAACATAGAATGTGTTTTATTTAGTTTAAACTTTTGAGAATTATGAATAAAATTTACTTTTAAGGCAATGCTTCAGGCAAAACATTGTATTGAGCTATTATAATAATGCTTATTCAACATGAATATTAATAAACCTAAAAGAAACATTATTACTAACCAATAAAGCAGTTCGAGTTAGTTTTAAGTTTTTAATTATAGAAAGAAAATGACTTGAATTTTTAATTCTTGGTGGAATCATGACTGTCAATGGTTGTAAGTACTGGGCTAAATATCGAGCCAAATCATCTGTGGAGGAACCTAAAAAACACACACAATAGGTCACATTGGTACCTCAGTTTTATGAATTTTAGGCAAACCATAAAATTTAGGAAGTAATGAAGAACATTATCTTTGAGAAATCTTCATCTATAGCAAAACGTTTGATTAGACTTTTTTTTTCTAAACATGTCAGAGGATGACTAACAATCATTTTATAAGTTGCATCATTTAATAAATCTAAAATTTTATTATTATAATCTAAACCATTAAGAGCACCAGTCGAATTACCTTTATCTGCAGGAAATACAACAATATAATCATGTTTTATTTTTTTTATTTGTTTTTTTTAATTTTGAAGAGGAAATAAATTATACTGTAGATAAATTACTTTTTGGTGGTTTCATATTTTTTAAGACAACACAATCCTCAAATCTAATAATATTAGCAGTGTAAGTCTACATTTTTTAAAGAAGGCTCAATATTGCAAAAAATATTTTCAGCTGGAACACATTTAGGAGTCGGTGCATATTTAGAACCTTTCTACAATAGAGAACTTTCATTTGAAGAAAGATGACTTTTGGATAAATTCATTACAACATGTAAATCACTTACAGTATTTTTAGTAAATTGTTTTTTTTTACCTTTTTCGTTTTTAATAAAGCATGTTTCTTTTTTTTTGTTTTGTTTTGTTTAAAAGCTTTAAAGTTTGAATCTTTAATAGATAAAAAAAAAAAAACAATATTACAAAAATAGACCAAAGAACAAGGAGAATTATATAGCCTAAGGTTATTCGTTTCTCATGCAGGATTGATAAAGTTAGAAATTATAAAAAATACATGGCATTATTCTATGTACGGATTGTTGGAAATAAAATTACATGATTTGTTCAAATGAGTTCAATGTTGGTTTTAAACAGTATTTTATGTCAATAGTTTGAGTAACATCTTCCTTAATGGTACAATCTGGCCTTTTAAGTACCTTAATGGCTTATCTAATTTTGACTGGTAGAGATTATGACATCCGGATATGATCCTGGTCCTAGAAAAATCAATTTTATGATATGAATGTATAGTATGAAGTGAGAGTGCTGATGATGATGAATGTTATTTAACTGCATTAGCATGCTCATCTCTCCTAACAGTGATGCAAATATTACTCATACCTATATAAGTAGCTTTACAATTTTCACATGAAATTTGATAAACACCATGAGATTCCAGACAGATTCAATCCTTTGGCTTGGTTATTATATTGCTGATCTTTTGATGAGTAGAAAATGATGTATCAATATTATAGCATTTTAATATATGTCCAATACTGTCTGTAGTTCCTTTTGCATATGGAACACAAATCTTAATAGCTGATTTATCATCTTTTTATTTCCTGTTTTGTCCATTTGGGACTTGAAATAAGGCTTTTTTTATAAATTTATAATTATAACTAATTGCTAATAAAACACTATTAATATAATTTATTTCTTCTTTCAGATGTGACTTATCTGAAAGGATAATTGCTCTATTTAATAGACTTTTGGCTACAAAAACTATCTGAGTTTGGTGATGATGAAAATAAAATGGAAATATCAGTCCGTGTGTGTGTATTATTTCTGTAAATTGAAAAAGGTAAACGATTTGGTGTTCTGGTTACTAGAACATCAAGAAAAGGGAGTTTTACATCAAACACTGTCTCCATTGTAAATTTAATATAAGGATACATATTATTTACATGTAAAAAAATCATCTATTTTTTTTTCCATGTTGCCATATGACAAAAGTGTCATCTATGGATCTGAGTCAAATGAGAGGTTTTTAAAGATGATGATTCTAAAGCAGGAGTTTCTGTATTTTTCATGAATATAGCAGCTATTACCTCTGAGAAAGGTGAGCCCATAGTAGTACTAAAAAATTGTCTGTAATGCTGCCCATTGTTTACTAAATATGTGTTTAAGAGACAATGTTTAATCAAAGCAATAATATGGTCTGGTGAATTGCAACATTGTGAAATTATATTTATAGGTTCATCAATTGGAATGTTTGTTAACATAGACAAGACATAAAAAGTGAACAAAATTTCATTAGCATTAATTTTTAAACTTTTTATAACAGAAATAAAATGAAAATATTTTTAATATATCATTTAATAGATGGGATTGTAGGTTTAATGAAATCCGATAAATATCTAGCTAAAATATGAGTTGGAGATCCTATTGCGCTTACTATTGAAGGAAGGGAGGTATCTGGTTTGTGAATTTTTGGAAGTCCATACAATTTTTTTACAGACACAAGATTTTTCACGAGCAATTATTTTATTTTTTTATCTCTGTTTCAATAGGCAATTTATTAATAATGGCTTTTTTTTTTTCCAAATACACACTATGTTCTCTTTTTAAGCATATCTCAAGTTTTATTATAGTAAATGTCACAATCCATAGCAACTGTGGCATTACCTTTATCAGCTGGAAGTACAACAATTAATTTGTCCAATTTTATATTATTTAGTGCTAATACTTCTTTCATTAAAATATTATTTTTAGGAAGCTTAGCTTTTTTTAAAATATTGCAAATCTCTGCTCTAGCCAAATCAGCCGATGAAAAATCTATTTTATCGAGAGCTGATTCAACATTACAAACAATTTTCTCAAAAGGTATCCAGGAAGGCATTAAAACAAAATTAAAAACTTTTTCTACAACCGAAACTTTATCTGTAGGGAGGACTTTCTTAGATAAATTAAAAATGTTTTTTTTTTTTTTTTTTTTTTATTTGGATACATAATGTTTGTTGATTGTGTTCTAATTAGCATTTGAAATGTTTTCTTTTGTCTTGCTGTTACAAATCTCGAATCTTTAATCGATCTAAACTTTGCAATATGATCAAAAGTAGTCTTAAAGGATGCGTTTTATTACTAAAAAATAAATGTAAATCCAGCAATACTTTATCAATTTTGTCTAGATTTTTCCAAATTTCTTTAATAAAAGACTGTAAAATAATGTTCCTTGTTTTTCTTAGAATTTTACTAATATTATAATTGTTTTTGTTTAACACAATTTTACAGCAAGAGTTAATAACGTTGTGATTTTTACATGCTAATAGAAAAAATAAATTACAAAGTAACTTACAAATCTTAATCCACGTTCTTTCAAATACTCGAAGCTGTTTAAAAATTTCCTCCCCATAGAGGTTAATAATGTTGATACAAATATTTTCACGGTTGCATATATAATAGACATATTATGGGGGTTCATCCATTTAAAAAAAAATATTGATATACCGACGTTTCCGACTTGATCACACAAGTCACCAACTGGGCGATAAAAAGTAGAAAGATGGTTGTAGAGGGGCTACAATCACTGATATGAAAAAAAACGTCAACTTTTCACCAATAGCAACATGTTAAATTAAGAATGTTTTTAAAAAAGGTCTTTCCAAAGCTTTATGATACAATCTGGTCGTTTATGTTTCTCAATGGCTTCTCTAATTTTGCACTGGTAGATATTATCACATCTGCATATGATCCTAGTACTAGAAAAATCAATTTTATGACCAGAATCTATAGTATGGAGTGGGAGTGCTGATGGTGATGAGTGTTGTTTAACTGCATTAGCATGCACATCTCTCCTAACAGTGATGTGGTGATTACTCATACCTATGTAATGTACTGGTCAACGTATTGTACACCCCTGACATAAAATCGAAATCAGATTCAAATCCAGTTAAACCAAATAATTAAATTCAAGACCAAACTGAATTCGAACCCAACTCACAAGTTCAGGTCAAATCAATGGATAACACATGATGATGGCACATTACTATGTGCCAAGTAACTAGCTCAATGGATTTGAATATTTCAGAGACCCCTGATCTGAATCTATCTAATGCATAATAAAATGACTACAGATATTTTTATGTAAAAGCATATATGTATGTTTAGGTTGCCAATACAGACTGTGATAATTAATATTTAAATAATTAATAAATGATGAAGAAATTCAAAACCAAATATGTTATAAAATGTTTAATAGTAATGAATGGGTGTTCAATCGTTTATGATTAGTATGATATATTACCTCTAGTCTTTAGATTGTGCACGTCAATTTACAATAAATAATGAAGTCATGCTCATATGCCAATAATTAATATGAATGTGTGGAAGAAATATATGTGTCTATGCCCTAACAAGTAGACAAAGGTAATTAAAGATATTTCATTTGGAAAGAAACTACGATTCTAATTTTAAAAGAGTAAGATGTGAAATTCATTTTCACACATCCATAAATTAATTCATAAAAGCATGGTGAATATTTAAGGCATAACTTCAATATTTTACAAATAATTTATTTAAAATTATAGGTGAATATAAACTTGTTTGAATTTAATAAAATCAATTCATTATTATGTATGAGTATAAGAGTGGGGCTTTACTTGAAATGAGAAATAAACGGTACTAATGACTTATGAACATTAAAAAACAAATGTGAAATATAATGGCTTGTTGGTGATTTAAGAAGTAGGAGGGTGGCTTGTATTTTACAAGTCCTTTCTGGACTATAAATAATATGTGAACACAGGTAAAGCCAGGTCAGGACACATCCATGAACTTTTGGTGTTCCAGTATAATAATGAGTGAAGGAGGAAGTGATTTCTTCCTATATCTTTCAAGTAAGGATAAGATCACTGATATGAGAAATCTCAGGAGTAAGTGTGTGGCTGGCATTAGCAATGTTCAGAAAGTGATGATTCAATGATCGTAGTATTTAATTAATAAAACTCAAATTATGAGAATGATTCACGTAATGATTTGATCATGTCAGATTAAAATCAAGTGTGCTTAAAATAATAGTGCTTAAACAGCAATTATATAAGACACCACCTACGTTTGACTAAGTTGGCAGCCATCTACCTCAGCTCTGTGAAGAATTTTAATACAAAAGCCCTTAGAACGCCAGCCATCCAACAAATCTCATCTTTATTGGTTAAGGTAAGGGTTTTATTAATATAGTTCTGATGGATGTGGGAAATTTAGCCCACAATCCGAAATATGGGATATGTTTTGAACCTCTTGATAGCAAAATTAACAGTGGTAAAATCGCAATAAAAAATAAAAAAAGATCTCCCAGAATAAATGATAAATCTAAAAGAATTGGCTTCGTTAACTCGAAGCCAAAAAAGAGTCAAGCATTATATAAACTAAAAATATCAAAAAAATGCAACAGACATCTAAAAAAAAAGAAATTATTTAGAAACGTCATAAAGGGTCTAGAACCTAATAAAGAAACAGTAAACGTGCCGAAAGATCAGAGTAAAGTTGATACTTCTCATTCAATGCTTAATTACAATGATAATAATCATGACTATATGTATTCCCATGATCTAATAAAAAATAAAAATGTAAATGAATCTGATAATTGCAATATAGTTAAAACAACAAAATCTGAAGTCACAGAGTACTCCGAGAATTTGAATGTTATCCAGAGCCTGAAGGGTAACATAGACCTAGGCATAGGATATGACTTAAACAACAGTGCTGAAAACTCACAGAGTTCCAACGTTACCATTAATACTAAGAAATTTTATTCACATAGCGTGCCTAAATACCGGAATACTAACCTTAGGCTGCTGAAAATACTGAAAGCCAACAATGTTTCTAGCATAGGCCCTACCATTCCTGAAGCGCATGCAAATGTTTCAAATGTTAACATAATTGCCAATGCGGTGGAATATACTTTAGACAACAGCATAACATCCAATCAAAACTCTGAAGGTTGCATTCAAGTTGAAAAAATATCACAAACTTGCTTAAAAATGAACTCTCAAATCATAAAAGGAAATAAACCTTCTAGCACTAATAACCAAAATCCAGCCTCCAATAATTCAAGTGCTATAGAAAAATATGGAAAGCAAAAAATCGCAACGACATCCGATGACGCAAACAAAAACGAAGACAGCGTAAATACAGCGGAAGATTTATGTAAGGTTTGTGAAACCAATTGTACACACAAGATGCTAATTAAGGTACATGAGACCAAGCATAATACAACAGCTAACCTCAACGTCACAAATATTACTGATAGTAAACATAAAAATTATTCTTACCAGCCTCAGTTAATACCGGAAAGCCATGTCATTAGCGATTCTAAAACCAACGAAATATCTACGGAAATAAATGATAAAAATAATATGGATTTTAACTGTAATAGTAATAATAAACAAAATTCACATCATAATATACTCTAAAATAAAGACCTCCAAACAAACAATCTCAGAAATGATCCACGAGTTTTCAGACGCTACAGTGAATAACAACAAATACTGTTCAACAGTCTACACTTCTACTGGCCAGTCACTCATAGCGGATAAACAAGGTACTAAAGAAAAAAATTTTAATACAGATGTAATCCATTGGCCTGAACCGGCACATAAATTAAATAATAAAGGCACCAAAACTAAAAAATACACAGAAACAAATAGCTGCAGCGCATATATTAATGATAATACTACACTAATATCTGAAGATTCAACAGAAAATAACGCAATAGCGCCACTTGCCGTATCGATGCATTCAACTAGGAATAAACGTGAGACTGAACAAAAAATTAACCCCGTGAACAATTTACCGTCTAAAAACAACTTTTTAACTAATTCAAACTCGCCCAAAACTGATATTATAAATAAATATAGTTCGGAAACAACACACACGCGTAATACAATACCGGAACCTGTATTAAAACATACCATTACAACTAGTGTTCAAAATACTTCCTTACAAAGCATGCCACTTTTTATAGATGAATTCCCAACTCTTCCCTCTTACTCTCAGAATCTCAACTACCATAGAGAAGAAGATCAAAATAAAATTTTACCTACCGGTCATAAGGGAAACTATTCAACAATCAAGCAGTCAAACCCAACACTAGATTTGACACAGAGTGATTTAAATTACCTTCCTCACATAACACCTATTGCAAAAAACTGTAATACAATGGCTAACAGTTCATCTAGGAGCCACATATCATATGCTAACATAGCAAAAATTGATACTACAAGTCCATCTAAGTCTATACAAAATACCAACAACTTAAAAACTAATTCATACAACGAAACCTGCTCCATACCCGGAACAGCAAGTAAAATTAATCACGACCTTACCATGTTAGATATACTAAAACTAAAAAATCTACAACAGGAAAATCAAACCACCTTGGGGCTTGAGACCGATGAATTCTCCATAAATGACTTCACTGAGAAACAATACCAAGGCCTCTGTGTTGACTTCAACCAAACAATACCTCCAACCCTCCTCAAATCCTTAGTAAACTACCACAATGATAAAAGTGTTGTTCTGGCAGTGACAGAACCAAATTGCTCACTCCATAAATTCCCCATTACAGCACTATACGAATTAATAAAACAATACAAATTGACAGAGGGCATACACCGTATCCTCACTCACCCAAACGACAGATACATTGCTGTCGAATTTGCCACTTGGGCCTTCCGAAATGAATTTAAATCAAATTTCAAAAAACTAGACAACAAATTCCTTATATATGTTGATACAAACAGACCTGCTACCCTTATCAGAACCCTCAAGAATTGTATTATGGGCCTTGACAATAATCTCCTCCAAGAAATCTTTTTACCTTACGGGAAAATCCAGAATTTCTCATATCTTTCAGTAGACAAGACGATCAAGTCCATCCTATCCAACACTGCATCATTTCAAATTCAACTAAGAAAAGGCCTAGGGCCCACTGACATACCAACTACCATTAAAGCAAAAGGTTGTCCAATGATACTTTCCTTCATTGGTGTCAGGCCACAATGTTTTCATTGTGGCCCAAGAACACATCTCATAAAAGAATGCCCAGCAAAAATATGCACCTCTTGTGGTCAAAAGGAAAATAAGTTTCACAAATGTAAAGCACCTCATACACTCACACCTGCTAATGTCACACATAATGAAATGCTAACCACAAACACTCCAGGCCTACATACTGTTGAAGCTGAAGTTGAATCCTACAGTAGAGTAACCAACACCAAAGACTTTATGAATGCTAATAAACTCAAGGGAAAACCATCCAATGACAGCAAACAGATACAAATAGCATATCAAAACCCAAATGGCTCCAAGCCCAGAGATAACTCACAGAAACCAGACAACTTACCAAAAGGCTCAAAACCAAAAGAACCAAATAATGCCTCTAGACACAAAAATCTAACAATCTCTTCTGACAATACAGATGATGCACCTCTCAGCATGGAGCATCAAGACCATAACAATGCACTCGGAACCCCAAGACCTCTAAGATCAAAACCTGCGGTTTCTAACACTAAATCTATAATGGACGCATCAAAACTATCAATATCCTATACAAATTCATCCCATATGAAAGCTCCCACACCTACAAAAAATAGATCTTCACCACCCATCTCTGACTATGTCTCAGACATGGATCTCAACCTACCCCCTAATGCTAATAATAAACAAAAATCTTCCAAACTTTCAAAGGCCTTCTCTGAAGAAGAGGACTCACACCTATCTCCTGCTTCTGAGCCAAACTACCTAAAGTTCTCCTTTCCCTACAGTGTAAATTCTATTCTGAAAAAAAAACAAGAGGAAGGTACAAAGCACACCAAAAAACTCTCTCAGTCATGAATCACACAATGAAACTGAGCTCTTTAGAGCTGATTTCCACAGGCCATCCTTGGCAGATCAGAAATTCAGTGATCACAAGGACCATTACAACCTTCAATCAAAGATTTCGCTGGTGGTAAAACCAAGCAGCAATAATCTTTATGGATAGGATCAAGTGCCAAATCATTGGTCTTAACATCAGGGGAATTAATTCTACTGACCGTTTATATGCGATTAGGCATTTTTTCCTTCTTACATCTCCTCATATTTTATTCTGAGGAGAGACCAAATATCACCCAAACTCCAACCCTCACATAATTCTCGAACTTTCAAAACTGGGCTTCACTCTTCTGTCTACTAATACATCAGCTGCTGGAGGGGTAGGAATCATCATTAATAACAGCAAACCACCTTTTTCCTATAAAGTGCTTTACCATGATGCCAATCTCATTGCAATCAAGCTTATATACCATTCTAGTGAATTCATTGCAATATATGTATACTGCCAGAACAACCCATTGACTTATTCTAGAATAATCCACACCATAAATCTCATCACTGCAAACAACACAGGCCCAACAATCCTCTTGCGAGAATTCAACCTGCAATATGATGTGTTCACACGGAAATACCTCCATCTCTTAGCCAGGGGTTTCATAAATGGCAGAGGTTTCTTCCCTGCGGATGCATACTCATTCTATACGAAGAGCTCTAGAACACTGATTGACCTAATATTTTACACCTCAGAGCTGCACTATGGTTTGGAAGCCAAGCTTCAACTCGTTCTCTTCTCAGACCATCTTGCCCTGATGGCATCTTTAGATCTGGACTCCTACACTCCCATAGACTACACTAAAACAATCAGAATCATAACTAAAGCTACTGCCACGGAAGCTGTCTTCTCGGATGCCTACATACTCTTTGAAAAAATTGACATTCTTAACATAAATCCTGAGGAAGCCTGGTTCGCATTCACAGGCATCCTCCAAACCATAATCATACAGCACACCAACAAACATAAAGGGTCAACAACCCTGATGAATGAGCTTGATTTGCTTCACCATAGGATTAAAAATTTCTCAAGTGATGGTACTACAGACAACCTCCTATTACTTAACACACAGTACAAGCAGAAACAAGCTGCGATTGCTGAAATAATAGCAACAAAGAATGCTAGGTTATACTTACCTGGCCAACACTGCTGGACACGTGGCTATCTCAGATGGGCTCTAGGGGCAAGGAAGAAACAAAAAACTCCTTTGTCCCTCCTCATCGGTGGTAGCCATACCTCTGGCAACCAAATGCTCATTCAAATAGAGTCATATTTCAAAAACCGCCTATCAAACTCTGTTACCTACCCCACAAATCAGTGGCATGAGACATCACAAAACAATGAACATGGAATAACAATATCAAACATCAAAAACTGCTTGGCTGCCCTACCGTCCAATGTCCATCCAGGACTACACGGCATTCCAAAGTTCATACTTACGCACCTTGAGAATTTCACTGCTCCCATAGTATTAAAACTAATTAACCATCTTGCAAACAGCAAAAAAATCATCCCCAAACTTTATCCCATAGCGATGGTCCCCTTTGCTAAGAAAAACCAGGATGCATCTGCTCTATCTAGCATAAGACCAATCTCCATGACCCCAATCCTGTTAAAGGTCATTGAAGGTGTGATCAGGGAGAAAATACAAGGTGTTATTCTGGACAACATATCCCAGTTGCAATTTGCAAAGAAGGGCTCATCCACACTCTCTAAAATTGGGGAGGTAAAAATTCTCTGTGATCATATCAGATCCAAGAATCTATATAAACCCATTGCCGTTCAGCTAGATATCTCTGAAGCATTTGATTCAGTAGATGTCAACATCCTGCTCAATTGCCTCTCAGCACTAGACATTCCTACTCAAATCATTCAGATATTGGACAATCTACTAAACAACAGATTGGTCCACATTTCCCTGAATGGTTTCTTTACAGATGGTTTTATTCCTTCAAAATCCATACCCCAAGGATCTCCACTTAGCGGTCTCCTATTTATACGCTACTTAAACCCCCTTCTTAAACAGATTGAGGCAGAACTTCCAGGAATCTATATACCCCAGCTGAAGTAACACTGTAAAGCATTTGCCTACATGGATGATGTCCTTGTCACCTTACCTTCCCAAAAATATCTAAAACCTCTCATACAAATAATCAACAAATTTTCCGAATCCTCCAAACTTTCCTTCAACCTCAACAAGTCATCGGCCTGGAAAATCAACACCAGCAAGAAGATATCATTGCCTTTCTCAGCAGACCCCAAAAACTTTTTGGGGTTTCCCATATACAAGTCACCGCAAGCCATATCGATACAAATACAGAATTCTATCATTGAAGCCGCCACCAACACAGTTAAAAACCTTGCCAAGGTTTATTTATCACTGCAAAGGAAAATCTCTCTCCTCAATATCAAGGTAATGGCAAAGATTAGCTACTATCTACCCATAATTAACATGACAAAGGCTTTCAATACAAAAATCAACCGAATCTGTGCACGGCTGTTGTGGAATGGTAAAACAGCGGCCATAGGAATTGAACGCATGCAGCGACATAGTAAAAATAATGGTATGTCGTTGCATGCTACGTTTTCTATATATTACCAAAAGTGCCACTCTCTGATCCACATCCTACAAAAGAAATTTCCCCAGATTGTAGCGGAACAACCAGTCATTCCATCTGACAGACCTCCACCTTCAAAGATAAGCTGGCTAAATCAGATACTTGACTACCTTTTTGCTCACAATGGCCACTCTTCCCTAGTATTCAGACAAAAAATCTCCATTTGGGATGCTCATGGCCTGCTATTTCCCACACAAAACTCTACCATTCCTTACCTCAGTGGTAACAATCACGTGGTCACCAGGTTTTTCAAGCATCTCAAGCTGGAGCCAAGGTTCCTGGACTTTCTCATAAAAATCAACCTGAATTCACTCCAGACAAACTGGTTCCTGCACTACAGGAGATTCCTCAAGAATATAGATCCTATGTGTCACAACTGCCATAGAACCTGTGAAACCTTTGATCATATGATAAATGATTGCCCAGCATATGACAAAATCAGAACTTTCATTACTTACCACTGCCACATTTCCCTGAACAAAATCTTAAATATTAAATGCTGCTTCCTGTCCAGGGATTATGTCACCACAAGACTCTCAACCTTTCTGACTTATGCCATCTGGTTGGCCAGATGTCGCAACAAGTTTACCTTTCCTCATCCCAAGCCTGAAGACACATTCATTTCCAAGCTAAAGGAATTTCGCCATAAGGACAGAATAATCTCTTCCAGATTTTTATTTGGCAACATGTGGAGCCTGATTAAGCTGGATTAACAACACCAGTATCCACATCAGAACATTTGTTTGCCTGACTAACATGGATAACTATTATTTTTGATTTACAATTGTATCATTATTAGATATTGTTTTTTCAATAAAATTATTTATAAATATAATAATCATACCCTAAATTACATGCCCTTCCTGAATATTAATATAAAAACGAAATTTTAATTACAATACATTGATTTTAATTTCCTTTACCAACTTTTAGTGAAACATTAATAAATATTATCAATACAAATAAATAAATATGTGAGCTTAAATAAAATAGACGGGAGCATAGGTTATAAAAAGAGATAATAATAATTATCAGCTATTGGCAAATGGCAAATATTTAATAAATCTTTGAACTTGATAATTAATAGAACCGTATTAATTTAGTTCAAATGGGCAATAATTAAACTATAACATCTAATGCAGTATTATTTTCAAAAGGTAAGTGTAACGAAAGAGATTGTTATCGAGTTGAAAGTATTATTGACATATTGTCAAACTAATTGATATTAATATTCATTCCAGTAAATATATAAATAAAGTTTGCTAAAATAAACGGCTATCATAAGGAAAAAAAAAGTTAACAAAATAGTAATTTTAAGACTAGAGATAAGAATAGAGAATTACTATACACATTAAGACATTATAAATTGAGGAGAAATTTCAACAGTAATTAATTTGAGATGTGATTTAAAGTAAAGTTCAGAAACTGGCCAGAAAGTTGTGGTTCAGAACATAAAGATATTAACAGTCCTTCCATGGCTTGTTTCTTGATTTACACAGCATAGTCTGTTTTAAAAGATAATGGAGGCTATTATTTAATTCAGATGACAAGCATTTGTGTATTGATTTGTTTAAGATTTTGTCAGTGCACGATTGGTTTGGAAAAGTTCTAACTTGCAGCTACATTTTGAAGATATTATGGAAAATTTTGGGTCCAGCAATCAGATCCCCAACGTTAGCCAGGCACCATGCTGAAAAGACTATAAAAATTCATAATTTAAATTGATGTAGCTTCAGTTAGCAATTCTTTTGGAAAAGTAATGGCTTCTATTTTCAGTAAACTTTTTAGGGTTATTTATACTTTTCCAGCGGTTTTCACCCAATCTGGCTATGATGCCTTCAGGCTAAAGCTTTTAAAATTATTACACATTAAAATATTCGTTAATTGATTTCTGATCCATTCCTCCAATAAGACATTCAAATTCATTAAATTTGAATTCATTTTCTATTTAGAAAATGAATTTGTAAATCTGCATAAACGATTTTAATAAAGAACCATCCTTATATTTTAAAATATCATTTTCACTAATTAATAATAAATCCCCATTGCCTTTGGGAAAGGGTGATCTGAAAGCTATGTAGCTTTCAATCACAAAAATTTGAACAAAATAGTAAAAATAAAAATAAAATATTCCGATGTAATGAAACTTTATAACGAATATATATTTAAATTAAATATTCATAAATATATACTACAATCCACACAATTATATATATATATATATATATATATATATATATATATATATATATATATATATATATATATATATATATATATATATATATATATATATATATATATAATACATATTTTTCGGGTTCATCCGTGTTAAAAAATTTTAATATTAATATACTGACGTTTCGACTTGGTCACACAAGCCATCCACAGACTTATAAAAGGTAGAAAGACGGTTGTAGAGGCGCTACAATCACTTATTGAATAAAATGTTCTAATTCCACTAATAGCAAAAAATGTTAAATTTAGGAATGTTTTTTTAAAAAAAATATTTCCAAAGAGGAGGAAGTTTGCATGTATCATCTTGCTTATTGATACAATCTGGCCTTTTAAGTATTTCAATGGCCTCTCTAATTTTGCATTGGTAGAGATTATCACATCTGGATATGATCCTGGTACTAGAAAAATCAACTTTATGACCTGAATCTATAGTATGGAGTGAAAGTGCTGCTGATGATGAGTGTTGTTTAACTGCATTAGGATGCTCATCTCTCCTAACGCTGATGCGACGATTACTCATACCTATGTAAGAAGCTTTACAATTTTTACATTTGTAATTTGTAATTTATCTTTTTATTAGAGTGCAAAAATCACAATGTTATATCCACTTGCTGTAAAATTGTGTTTCACAAGAACAAATATAATGTTAGTAAAATTCTAAGGAAAACTAGCAATATTATTTTAAACTCTTTCATTAAAGAAACTCGGAAAAATTTAGACAAAATTGATAAAATATTGCTACATTTACGTTTATTCCTTAGTAATAAAATACATCCTTTACTGTGGACTAGTTTTGATCGTATTGCAAGTTTTAGATCATTTAAAGATTCGAAATTTGTAACAGCAAAGCAAAAAAACAATTGCAAATGATAATTAGAACACAATCCCCAAACATTATGTATCCAAATCAAAAAACTGTTTATAATTTATCTAGGAAAGCCCTCTCTACAGATAAAATTTCGGTTTTAGAAAAAAGTTTAAATTTTGCTTTAACACCTTCCCGGATACCTTTTGAGAAAATTGTTTGTAATATTGAATCAGCTCTCGATAAAATTGATTCTACATCGGCTGATTTGGCTAGAGCTGAGATTTGTAATATTTTTAAAAAAGCTGAGCTTACTAAAAAATAATATTTCAAAGAAAGAAAGACAAGCATTAAATAAAATAAAATCGGACAAATCAATTGTTGTACTTCCAGCTGATAAAGGTAATGCCACAGTTGTAATGGATCATGACATGTACCATAATAAAATTTTAGATCTGCTTA
Organism: Epiperipatus broadwayi; assembly: GCA_028023455.1. Taxonomy (NCBI): domain Eukaryota; kingdom Metazoa; phylum Onychophora; class Udeonychophora; order Euonychophora; family Peripatidae; genus Epiperipatus; species Epiperipatus broadwayi. The sequence continues at coordinate 2,923,714 of JAQFVV010012457.1, forward strand.
ATGATAAAACTTATAAACTATCAAAAAGGGATCATACTATGTCTTTGGAAAAAAAAACAACAAAAGGTATTATTAATAAATCACCTATTGAAACAGAGATAAAAAAAAAAAATAATCCTCGTTAAAAATCTTGTGTCTGTCCAAAATTTTATGGACTTCCAAAAATTCACAAACCAGACAACCCCTTCATCCAATAGTAAGTGCAATAGGTTTTCCAACTCATATTTTAGCCAGATACTTATCAGATTTCATTAAACCAACAATCCCATCTATTAAATCATATATTAAAAACTCTCTTCATTTTATTTCTGTTTTAAAAAGTTTAAAAATTAATGCTAATGACATCCTGGTCAGTTTTGGTGTCGTGTCTTTGTTTACAAACATTCCAATTGATGAAGCTTTAAATATAATCTCACAACATTGCAATTTACCAGACCATATTATTGCTTTAATTAAACATTGTCTCTTAAATACATATTTTGTATACAATGGACATCATTACTGACAAGTTTTTGTTACTCCTATGGGCTCACCTATCTCAGGAGTAATAGCTGATTTATTCATGGAATATATAGAAATTTGTGCTTTAGAATCATCATCTTTAAAACCTCTCATTTGGCTCAGATACATAGATGACACTTTTGTCATATGGCAACATGGAAGAAATAAATTAGATGATTTTTTCTTACATTTAAATAATATGCATCCTCAAATTAAATTTACAATGGAGACAGAGTCTGATGGAAAACTCCCTTTTCTTGATGTTCTAGTTACCAGAACGCCAAATAGTTTATCTTTTTCTATTTACAGAAAAGATACACACAGAGACAGATATTTGCATTTCCATTCTCATCATCATGCAACTCAGATAGTTTATGTAGCCAAAACTCTTTAAGTAAAGCAATTAACCTTTCAGATAAGATACATCTGAAAGAAGAAATAAATCATATTAATAGTGTTTTATTAGCAAATAGTTATAATTATAAATTTATAAAAAAAGCCTTATTTCAAGCCCAAAGTATACAAAATAGGAAACAAAAAGATGATAAATCAGCTATTAGTATTTGTGTTCCATATGTAAAAGGAACTACAGACAGTATCGGACGTATATTAAAACACTATAATATAGATATAACATTTTCTGCTCATCAAAAGATCAGCAATATAATAACCAAACCTAAGGACAATCCCTCTTGAATCTCATGGTGTTTATCAAATCTCATGTAAAAATTGTAAAGCTTCTTACATAGGTATGAGTAATCGTTGCATCAGTGTTAGGAGAGATGAGCATGCTAATGCAGTTAAACAACACTCATCATCATCAGCACCCCCACTCTATACTATAATTTCAGGTCATAAAATTGATTTTTCTAGTACCAGGATCATATTCAGATGTGATAATCTCTACCAATACAAAATTAGAGAAGCCATTGAGATACTTAAAAGGCCAGATTGTATCAATAAGCAAGATGATACATGCAAACTTCCTCATATTTGGAAAGATTTTAAAAAAAAAAAAAACATTCCTAAATTTAATATTTTTTGCTATTGGTGGAATTTTAACATTTTATTCAAATCAGTGATTTAGCGCCTCTACAACTGTCTTTCTACCTTTTATAACTATGTGGATGGCTTGTGTGACCAAGTCAAAACGTCAGTATATTAATATTAAAAGTTTTTAACACGGATGAACCTGCAAAATATGTATTTTATATCTTTAACCCGTGCAAATCTTCATTTTAACTTATATATATATATATATATATATATATATATATATATATATTATTATATGTAAAAAAAAATAAAAATTAAAAAATTTGAGAACAGATATATATTTTACCAAAGTTATCCTATCACAAACAACTACCAAGCATATTTTCTATTTAGTTACATGTAAGAAATCATATTAGTATCTCTATATAAAATCTCATTCTAACAACCCATTTTCAAATGTCGTTTACAAAAAATATGAAAAATAAATAAGAAAAGAAACTGAAAATTAAAGTTGAAGAGGGGGAATATAAACACACTAACCCTTATAAAAGAAAAACAAACGCTAGAAGGGTGTTGTTTAGAAAACCCCCCCTGTGGAGATATATATATATTAAGTTTAAACATATAATAATTGGCTTTAACAAAGGTTTAAATAATAATCTGTTTTAATTGAAACTAGTGTGTATTGAAAAGTATAAAGTCTCTTTACATTTTGAAATTCATTGTTAGTGACAGGGTGTGAAGTAGAGTAAATATGGAATGTCATGAAACTCGGATCGAACTTAGATCCGACCGGTTCCGTAAGATGCTTTATAATTTTCACATGAGATTTGATAAACACCATGAGATTCAAGAGGTATTGATTTCATAGGCTTGGTTATTATATTGCTGATTTTTTGATGAGTAGAAAATGCTGTATCTATATTACAACATTTTAATATAGTCCAATATTGTCTGTAGTTCCCTTTACATGTGGAACACAACTCCTAAGAGCCGATTTATCAACTTTTTGTTTCCTATTTTGTCCATTTTGGGTTTGAAATAAGGCTTTTTATTATAAATTTACAATTATAACTATTGGCTAATAAAACACTGTTAATATGATTTATTTCTTTTTTCAGATGTGACTTATCTGAAAAGTTAATATCTATATTTAAAAGAGTTTTGGCTACAGAAACTATATGAGTTTGATGATGAGAATGGAAATGTAAATATTATTCCGTGTGTGTATTATTTCTGCAAATCGAAAATATAAACTATTTGTTGTTCCTGCGACTAGATCATTATGCTAAGGGAGTTTTACATCAGATTATGTCTCCATTGTAAATTTAATATGGGGATGCATATTATTTAAATGTAAGAAAAAATCATCTAATTCATTTTTTTCATGTTGCCATATGTCAAAAGGCTCATCTATGTATCTAGCCAAATTAAAGGTTTTATAGATGATAATTCTAAAGTACGAGTTTCTATATTTTCCACTAATAAATCTGTGATTACTCCTGAGATAGGTGAGCCAATAGAAGTAACAAAAACTTGTCTATAATGTTGTTTATTGTATATAAAAATGTGTTCAAGAGGCAATGTTTAATCAAACAACAATATGTTCTGGTAAATTGCAACATTGTGAAATTATATTTAAAGCTTCATCAATTGGAATGTTTCTAAACAAAGACACAACATCAAAACTGACCAGAATGTCATTAGCATTAATATTTAAACTTTTTAATACAGAAATAAAATGAAAAACGTTTTTAATATATGATTTAATAGATGGGTTTGTAGGTTTAATGAAATCTGACAAAATTAGTTAAAATATAAAAAAAGATGGGTCCCATCTTTTTCTTATAGTTCTGACTTGTGTTTCAGAATTAAGTGTCCCACATGGAGTCATTACTACATCTGATTGGATGTTACAAAAGCACATTTAAAGCACTTCTTTCAAAGGTTATAGCTTTCATGTTATATACACCTTAGTGATCATAGACCGTTTTTGCTAGTCTTTGCCATATGTTTATGATTAATTCCCACTAGTTGGCATTAAAAACAGATAATAAACAGACACGAGTTTAGGTGAGAGTATTGTAGTGAACATTACACTCAAAATATTATTCAATATTGGATAATCTATGGTCTAATGAATGACAATTTAAAATTATTTGTATATACTAAAAAAAAAAAAAAAACATGTTTTTAATGTTTGTACAAGTAAATATAAATTATACATTCGATCAGATGTAAGCAACACACAATGCATATGGAGGACATTCTGAATTTACTAGTTTTATTCATCACAAGTTCATGGTATATTTTATATATAGTATTTAAACTGCACATATTTATATGCTTGTTTTTTTCCCATTTTATTATCGTTAGGTTTTCAAGAATACGATTTGAATTTGGTACAAATGAAGTGAAGTTTATTGTAAATTATAATATGATTTAATTGAATTAATTATAAAGTAACCTTTTAATAATGCATTAGTATGTCATTATTAGAAATTAAAGTAAAACTTTTGGCACAATTTTTTTTTTGTAAATAAAATGCTTTTCATTTTTGAAAATCTGATTTCATATTTTTTTAAAGATGAAACCACATTTTTGAATTGCTTGTTTTTAGATGTAATGTGGAAAAAGTTTGATATTGTGTGTACATCTATATATATTTTAACGATCCAAATGAAAGTGAAGATCGAATCTTACCGTAATCTGCACTACAAGGGCGCCATCTAGTCATGTAAACCTAGAAAAATTTATAAAGATATGCGCTGTTAAGATTCCACTTTATTTAAATATTTAGACCATTAACCCATTGTCACTAGCTCAGTGGAGACACAAAGATAAGAATATATATATATATATATATATATATATATATATATATATATATATATATATATATATATATATATATATATAAAAAAAAAATATATATAAACAAAAATAAAAGCCACTGCCAGTAATTAACATACAAACAATATTTATTTATGCACATATATAATCATTTTAAATTTGAGGAATAACATTTATTATTTAGATTTTAATGTTAATTTTTAATTTAAATTATTATTTTAAGATTGTCGAGTATAAATGAATTTAATATTTTCTTATTAAGATCATTGAGTATGAATAGACTAAATAGATCTACATTTGAAAAGAAAATTTTCTAACCCTTATTTAACCTTAGACCAAAAGTTCGCAATTAAACCGGCTTCAATTCATCTGATACAGTGATGTATTCAATGCAGCATGAATACAACAACACAAAATACTATACTGTCAGGAATGTACATCTTTACAGTAAGTAGGGTTAGAGAAGACCATGTCTCTAAACCAAATAGGAATGCTACATCTTCTGGCGAGAATAATAATAAACATAACAATCCATAGGAATGGACCGTGTCTTCGGTCTTGCTATCCAATTCCAATAGGCAAACAGGGTGTGTGTGGCATATAATATGCAATACTGCCCATAGCGGATTTCATGCTACATCTACTAATTACACCGATATATACAATTCATTGACCTAAATTAACTACAAAACAAATAATCTAAGATTACCCTCCCCTAATTAATTAATATAACTTTATAAATCTAAATAGCCATTTATGCCCAACTTAAATTTAACATTTATATACATTTGCACAGATGAATTTTATAAAATTTGTTTAATAATGATGGGTATAGATCGGCTGCATAGATTCCATGGTCAAAAACATTTCAAAATAAACATAACCGATCAAAATACAGTCATCGATAATGTCAATTGCAGAGGGAATACAAGAAACCCAATAGCATTCATCATAAGATGCTGCATTGACATTGATGACTTATATATTCTAATCAAATATGAAAGCCACAACATAAGCAACCACTAATGAATCCATGCAACATCCATACCCAACTTAAATTTATGCATTTAAATTCAAATGATAAATATTAATAGAAAAAAAAAAATGGAAATGATTTTTTTTTATGCAAATTCAAATATATATAATTTAAACAGTAATTATCATTTTGAAAATCAAATAAGAGTTCATTTTAAAATTTAGATTAACTGAATCTTTAAAAAAATTGACGAAAGTTCTTAATTACTTTTTCTTTTTGTTAATTTGTAAAGTTCATAGCTCGTGGTAGAAGATTCCAGGTTCCTGTTTTTTATTCCCACAGCATCTCCATTGGAACACCGATCTGATGTTCTGGAGGTGACCTTATCTGGTTTCAATTCAGAATTACAGTCACTTCATTTCTTTTTTTTAAAAAGAAGAGTGTGAAATGTGTGTCCTATCACACATCTCAAACACAAAAAAGCTGCACTGTCTGGAACTCAGTATTTCTCTTTTTATAGTATCCACTCAGATTCAACCAACAAAACATCACTAATCCATCATTTTAATTCGGGTCCGAGATGAGGCTTGGTCCTTCCATTGGTCGAGCTAACTCTTTATTTTCTTATCTACCTTTCATCAGACTTTTTAATTATACATGAGCCCTGGGGCTATCTTGCTTTTCAATTAATTTATAAAACAATCATTTTCATTTACAAAAATATTTTATCTTTAAATCATGGACTTTTTTATAACAAAGTATGTTCAAATACTTTTATTTATTAAAAAAAAATATATTTTTAAAGTTTTGCATCTGTGTGGATAAAATATATACATTTAACAACTCTTTAATTTTTTTTTTAGTTTTTAGATTTTTAATAAATTTATTTTTATTTGCAAACTTAGTTTTTATTTCAAATTAATGTAACGGCATATTTATATACCGTTACAATATATATATATTGAAGCAGTTGACCTTTACTCAGATCGAGCTTCACAGCCCACTCAGAATCCCCAATACCAAACCATATTCAAACTCAATCCTTACGCACGTATGCACGTATACATATTTATTAATACATATATTTTGTATTTTTACTAATAAAGTGATAACTGACATATATATATATATATATATATATATATATATATATATATATATATATATATATATATATATATATATATATATATATATATATATATATATATATATATTATTATTAATTTTAATAAGCAAATATATTATTTTATTTCATATGCATGCGTAATGGGTGTGTAAATATTATAAGTATTTCAAATAAAAAATATATGTTTAATGTATATTTCAAAAATTATATTTCATATGTTACTTATTTAAGTTGTGGCAGTCAGAAGAGTTGAGGATGACACAATCCTAGTCAGAAGATTCCCAAATCTAATTAAGCCAATTGCCGGAAACCCATTTATCCATCCAAAAAGTATAATAATTTTATAAAATAATGTAAAAAAAAACCATTAGTGGAAATTTAGCCATTTTAAATCTGTTTTATAATCATAGACTAAATTTTAAAACAATCATTCAAGAAACTTTGACAGGATTGCATTGTCTTTAAATTTTATTCAAACAAAAGATACATCCAGTCAGAAAACTCCAGATCTGCTAAGTGGATAAAGTGCCCCCAGTCTGGCAGTTAAGTGCTTTCTAACATCATCAGAAAAAGAGTATAAATGCACCTGGATCTGAACCCAAAGAGAAAGAGCAAAATTTAAGTGTCTGTTGCTAAACTATTCCACATCGGTCGTTCCCAAAATGTCTGAGTAGAAAGGGACTTCAAGCCACTGTTCTTTTATCCTGAGACAACCTCCTTACCATTCTGAGCCTGAGTGACATCATGTCATCAGCACCTGAGTTGATGCCCATCCAAAAAAGAATGCTACCTGCCTACCTTGAAGATATCACTCCTATAGTTAAAAATGTAGGTGTCCACAGTTACAATGCTTATTACTGATAATCTTTTGCCTGTCTAAATTATTTAAATTAAAATTTGTTTTATCATTTAATTCATCTCTTAAATAACTTTCCATATATGTCTATCGATTCTTAACCCTAAATTATCTAAATGTAATTCTAATCATCCGATTCATGCTTGCGTTTATAATTGTTTTTTTTTTTTTTAGGGAGGTAAAATTTTGAAATTAATAGTTATTTTAATGTCATATATGTATATGAAATGTAGAATATTGATTAACTCCAGTCATATGATCTGTATTTCTATTTCTATTGAAAAAAAGGGGGTAGATTTCATTAAATCATTTATTTTAGTAATGCTTTACTAGGCTTGTAGGATTGACTTAATAAAAAGTTTTTCTTCTAGTCGTGCGGTTTTGTTGATACATTTAAATACAATTCTTATTTTTTTCCTGTGGTAGATTTATAGATTTTTTGTTTTCTTTATTGATGTGTCCAAGTTCACCAAAGTCGGCGAATAATTATTCTTTTTTATTAGTGTTTCAATTAGGCTAGTATATTCTCCATTTCTAAATAAAATAAGTTAGAAGGAAGGGGAGATTTAAGCTATAATAAAATGATTAAAAATTTATTGAATAATTCTTATAAAATGTATATAGAAATATGGAAACTGTATTCATGCTATAGATTTACTAAACCATTCGTTGGCCATAACTATTATTTTTAAATGTCAAAAATATACTATGATCACTGCATTGTTTGCATAAATTAGAAAGCAACTCTCTTCCTATTGTCCCATACCTCGCCCTGGGGAATCTGATCATTTCAGATTCACCTGTACCTAACTTCAGGGAATCTTGAATTATTTCATCATAGGTCCAAATCAGGAGTATGACCTGGCTCCTGGATATGTTTAGCTAGCGTTGTGGGAGCTCCGCATGGATAGCCATACACCAGACCATTGCAACTTCACACTTAGCAAGTTGATTCTAAGTATTAGCCTGCCTCATCGTTATTTGATTTATAAAAGTGTAAATTGGCCAAGATGCTGTATCTTCCTTCCTAACATATATGCACCCACTGCCATTCCCCACATATTTATATTATGCCTAGTTGGTAAAGTCTACAGTGATAATACACCTAATAATCATTTATCTCTTAAGTAATTTTGTTGGAGTTTTGATCAAATTATTTCAAATTGCTCTCCCTCTTTTTACATTCAAGGAAAGGTACCAAGTTTGCTTCAGGAGTTTGATTCAAAGATATTGTATGAGTAAAAATATTTAGTTCAATATGTCTCAAATAACTGTTGTTTATTTAAAATGATTTATGAATTGCTTTGTTAAAATAATCTTAATGAAAAGTGTCTCCACATAATGCCTCAGTTAAGTTATTGATAAATTAGCAAAACCTTTGCAATTGTATTCCTGCCTCAAGGCTATTATATATATATATATATATATATATATATATAGCCTTGAGGCTATATATATATATATATATATATATATATATATATATATATATATATATATGAATTTTGTCTACCACCAGATTTTAACTATATTAATCAAAATCAGTATTAAAGCAAAAATCAATATTAATTGCTATTTTACCATTCATTTACAAAACATGTAAACTTTTGAATATTTTTACGAGCGTTCCCACATTATCGAACTATATTAAAGCAAAATCAATATTAAATGCTATTTTATCATTCATTTATAAAACATGTAAAATTTGAATATTTTTACATGTGCTCCTGCAGTATATAATTGTATTTAAAACAAAACCACTGTTAAATGTTATTTTATTATTTATTCACAAACATGTAATTTTGAACATTTCTACATACGTTCCCATACTATATAAATGTATCAAACCAAAATCATTATTAATTATTCCTTTAATTAGTAAATCATGTTAACTTTTGAATAGTTATATATGTACCCACACTATGTATCTGTCTGTATTAAAGATAGCAATGGTAAATATATTTTGATTCTTTTGTAAACTCTTACCGCAGCGTGAAATCGAAAAGCAAAAATGTCTGAATCATTTAATACATCTGAGTCATAAAATATTATCTCGTAGTCGAATCCTATCATTTAGTTAATATAGTTTTTAGATCTAATTAAGCTATTTTTTGGTTAACTAAATATCTTCAAAAATCATCATCATCATCATTGTAGGTCTCATATAATACACTGCAGCTCTGGGCCGCAAAATAATTAATTTACAAGATATTACCATGGGTGTTATTTCATAGTGTTATAGATTTAGGGAATGGGAAAATATGTTAGAATTCATGAGTACTCCTGACCTGGGTATCTCAGGTATGATTGGATTCAGGGGTACTTTTTCTTGGATTTTAAGTCTTGTTGAATGTATATTCATGTTTGACCGGTACAATATATATATATATATATATATATATATATATATATATATATATATATATATATATATATATATATATATATATATATATATATATATATATATATATATATATATATATATATATATATATATATATATCATGGTCTTAGATAGATAACATCAAGATTTCTGGTATTCTTTTTATTTATTCATCATTATATTTAAAATATATTTATATATAATTGGTTATGTTAACTTTTTATAGGTTTTTATTATTATGTAAACAAACATGAATTCAAAACTATATACACCCAGGTCTCATTTTATGTGAATTTATTTAATGCAATTTTGAAGTTATGTGATTCATAGTTCTTAATATTTTTGTATGTGATAAAATTATTAGATCCGAAGTTGAGCTCCGATAATGCACTAATATTTTAAATATTATAAATTTTGTGCACTCACATGTCATATTTAAAATAACAGTGCATCATCAGAGATCAACTTCTATCTAATAATTTCAATATTTTCAGCGATTTATAATAATACTGTAATGGATTTTTTCCAATAAAGAAGTTCATAATTCACTTAAAATCAAAATATCCCATTTTATATACATACATTAAATTTTAAAATATTATAATGTAAATCTCTTCAAATGTTATAGATGTATATACTATGCACATTGTTGATTTTGCATTCTAAATCACATTCTATCTTTGCTTTTTTTTAAAAAGAGTATGTAATCAATTAATCATTTAGTGTCCACAAGTTTATTTTTAAAAGGTTAGTAACAGCAGTGGGTGCAATTAAATTTGACAATTAAAAGCTGATTTTTAATTGTAATTAACAATTTAAAAATTTTGTAACATGATCTGTAATTAAGTGATGTGAAACACTGAAATTTAATTTTTAAACCGGAATTGAAAATTAAAAACTTAAACACAAATATAAGAATTTAATTTTAATTGTTAGTTTTAATTAAATTGTATCCAACAGTGGTGAGTCACTGTCTTTTTATTATTGTAAGTATAAGTTTTATTTTTTTAAACTTTTAGTTTAATCTAAGGGAGAGAAAAAAAACCTCAAGAAAATGAATTTCTTTGTAAACAAAAATTTCAATTTTATAGCAACTAGCAAAATCAGAAGGCTCAACAGTGATTGGTAAACATTTAGTTTGGGCTAATCCAAGAGAAGAGCAATTAAAAAAATCAAGTTGGCAATAGTTCTATTTCCTCTTGTCATGAATCTGTTGTCTTATAACTTTAGAAATGAACTTGCATATTGTCAAGTAACGATAATGATTAAAATACTGTACATGTATGAAAAGAATGTAAAATACTGTAAATTACATATAAAAGTATATTGTTTTCAATAAAATTAAATACCATAGTTAATAAAAAAAAGTAAAAAAGTTTGTCTTGTATCAATTTTTGTTAAATTTGAACTTTTTTATTTGTCATATTTTATTTTCTTATTTTTTAATGCGAATTTAAAGTAATTTCACATTGTTGCTTTACTTTTATGCGATTTTTGAAAACTACAGTATCTATCCTCCATTTTGCAAGCTAAGTTAAGTCTATTTTTGTGTGATTTCTTTTGTGCAGATTTTCTGAGGAACCTGTCTACCACATAAAATGTACACTCAGGTATATATATATATATATATATATATATATATATATATATATATATATATATATATATATATATATATATATATATATATATATATATATATATATATATATATATATATAAGACAATTGTTTATACCTATGGTTCAAGTATTGACATTTGGTAATATTTCAAAGCTAAAAGAAATAAAATTTAAAAATCGTTCAATAGACTCAATTTAGTTTTTACTTTGTTTTAGTTAGTATAATTTATTTTTAGATATAAAATGAAAGTTATGTGTGTGTTATGCATTACACTTTAATTAAAATAGTTAAAAGTGGAAGGATTAATAATACATAAAAAACTCAAGAGATTACCAGAAGAGTAAAATCCTTTTAAGGATAATTAATCATGGCCAAAATAATTTTGTAGGTAAAAAGCAAAAATATCCTTACAAGATTATTAATTTGTATTTTGACAAAAAATAAATAAAATATATGTGCAGAAATTAAAAACTTGTCGAGATTATAAAAAGATGCAAATTACTTTTAGCTTGTTTTTCATGGATGTCTGTTTGGTGCATCCAAGATGGAAAGAACAATGGGCTAATTGCAGTTTTCTTGCCCTCACAAAAAGAATAAAAAGCCGCCATCCAGTTTCTACGCATATAATCCACCAACTTGTCAGGAATTGCTGAAATCTTCTTATGTCATTAATTGGTCATTCCTAAAACATGTCTTATCGACCAGAAAAATAAAAATGTCAACAGAACAAATCAAAGTCAACTACCACTCTGTTTTTTTTTAATCCAAAAATATATATGATATAATAACACTGATCTATATAAACCCAGGAAACCATAAATTGGGTCTTATTCACTATGTTTGCAAACTAAAGTACTGTAAGATTATAATACTGACAAGGAGACATTCACTGTTTTATTATTCAATAAACTTTAATTTATAGCTAAATAGAAAAAACAAAAGAATGAATTTGTTTGAATCAACTACTTATTAAGTATTATTAACTGAAAGTAGGAGTGTATGTTTTTCTATTTTTATTGATAAATATCATTTAAATATTTTAATTTGTCTTAATAAAACATTTATTGTTAATATAAATCTTTATCTGTACCATTTTAAATGTAGTTTATTAGATAATACGATTAAAAAAAATGTTTTAACACATTGATACGTTATCTATGATAATATGCTTGCCTAAAACCTGTGTAAAATTTGTATAAAAAAAGATCAATTAAACAACAAAAGTGAACTTTCTGGGATATTACATTTTAATTACCAGATGTGATGCTGTGGAAATCAATGGTCTTTGATCCCTGATGCTCTATTAATAAATAAAAAAGGAATTTCACTAGCAATGTAAATCAGAATAAAATTTTAGATCAGTTAATCAAGAAACATAACTATACTTTAGAAAAAATCTTAATTCACACATTAATGGAATAAATCTTATATAGTTTTATTAATTAATGCATTATTCTGTATAATGTAAGATGAATTAATCGCTACAAATAAACTTCTCTCTCTCTCTCTCTCTCTCTCTCTCTCTCTCTCTCTCTCTCTATATATATATATATATATATATATATATATATATATATATATATATATATATATATATATATATATATATATATATATATATATATATATATATATATATATATATATATAATTAACCATAGAAAGCGAGAAATGTTTGTTTTGTCAGTATGTTCCCTGAATTTTATACCAAATAATATCCATGTTCAAACCCTACTTATAACAGGTCTGTGATTGGCTTAGCCCCTAAATAATTTACAATTAAATTTACCTAAATAAGAGTGAAGATCATCGGTTCAGTGTATATTTCATAAATTTTGAGTAATGTAATCAAATCTAAACTATACACATGACATATCTATCTATCTATCTATCTATCTATCTATCTATCTATCTATCTATCTATCTATCTATCTATCTATCTATCTATCTATCTATCTATCTATCTATCTATCTATCTATCTATCTATCTATCTATCTATCTATCTATCTATCTATCTATCTATCTATCTATCTATCTATCTATCTATCTATCTATCTATCTATCTATCTATCTATCTATCTATCTATCTATCTATCTATCTATCTATCTATCTATCTATCTATCTATCTATCTATCTATCTATCTATCTATCTATCTATCTACCTATCTATCTACCTATCTATCTATCTATCTATCTATCTATCTATCTATCTATCTATCTATCTATCTATCTATCTATCTATCTATCTATCTATCTATCTATCTATCTATCTATCTATCTATCTATCTATCTATCTATAACACATTTTAATTCATTATGAATACTTATAATTTAATTTGATATAGTTCCCCCATTATTATGTTATTTTAACATTTGATGATTGCTGATTCATTAACATTCAATTTGCCAACTTTTGTATTTTTGTAATCAAATTTAAATCCATATTGACATAATTTTTTATGACCAAATATAACAGATGGATATTTGTAGTATAGAACATTATTTTTGAAAATAGCCTATTACCATCTTAATTCTAATTTCTCAGATTATTCCTCAGAACCTGTTGCTTTTTTATTTGTATGTTTACAAAAAGGTTTTTTGAGTTTATTAAGCTGGGCGTATTTATCAAATCTGAAGTAGGTGATAAATGGATATATCAATAAAAATCTTATATATGATTTTTCATCACTATTCAAAACATGATCAAAATACCACTTTTTTCAAATAAAAATGTTATTGGCATTTTATAAAAGTTTTCCATTTTGAGATTTAGTAGTATTATGATACTCTTTCTTATGTTCATATGTTTGTTTCTATGAATCAAAAATATATAGAATGAGCACAACTAGAGAATATATTTATCTACATTGCAGCTTCAATACATCAACTTTTGCATTCATATCATTATATTTATTATTACTTCCACATCTAATGTATTAGTTTTCTAAGCATAGAAGGTCCCATGTTTATTATTTTTAAACTAATAAATCACTTATATATTGACGATTGTTCGAAAAGCAGTCATGTTTTTTTTTTCACCAATCCATGAATACATTTACTTATATCCCTAACATATTTTTAAAGTAATTCCTCAATTGAAAAATATGATAATCCTGAAGATCTAAGTTAGCAGTTTTGTAGATTATTTTTATATATTATCATATTTTCTTGTGAATGTGATTGGCATAATTTTATTTATAATGCAAATACAATTTTTACTATTGTATGTTAATAATCTGTGATGAATAAAATTATTTTGGCTTGTAAGTGTTCATCTAATGTATACTAATGTATAATTTCTTGATATCTAACCCCTAAAAATACATAATCTATTAAAAGCTAATGTTATGAAGATGTATACAACTGTGTTTATATATAATTTTTTGACTAGTCAAGATAATTGTGCAAATAACTTTGTGTATTGTACCCAATTTCAATAATAATTAATGCTGAAATTACAGAGTCAATATGAAAATTTCCAAAAACTTTTGCCCCAAATTTACTTATTGAGCCAATATTTGGATTTAAATCTTTGGGAAAAAAATCAATCTTTTTAAGAGAATTTCTGCAATAACTCTATTCAACAAGGAACAAAAACTCCTCTTTATTGAAATCTGTGGATCAACGTTTGGACGATAATAAAAATAAAATTAATGTTAATTATAAGCATGAATAGAATTAAGATTATTAACCTTTCATTAAAAATTCCAACAATAGAAAATATTAAACTAAAATTCACCGCACATCCAATATCAAGCATTTTAAGTTTACTGACTTATAACTGTCTTTCATTAAAAAAAATATTGTATCCATCTGTTTGTTCTAATAAACATTCATTCTTTGGGATACATGTTACAATAAGAACATTTATATTAACCTTACGTTTTTACAGTTATTCAGCCGTTAGTGGACGCTGTCATTCTGGTCTTAAAACATTTACATCAAGCAATCTTCATACATTCCATAGGATATATTTTTTATACTTATCTTTCCAACATACTTTTTTCACTACTAAAGCTTTGATTATTGTTACTATTTCTACCATTAAAATGAGATATCCATCAGATGCGATAATCTAGACCGAATTGGTAATAGAAGCCATTTTTAGTCTAATAAGATCATCTACTTCTCTTTTAGGCATGGTGATCTCAAATCCAGTTACAACTGAATTATATTCAATAGAGAAAAGAACATAATTAATGAATCTCAATCTACCAAGACTACCCCCATTATTATTTTATTAACGAGGGTTTTAGCTAAACACACACGCGCACACACACACACACACATATATATATATATATATATATATATATATATATATATATATATATATATATATATATATATATATATTCAAATCAATATATGTAATTATATAATTGAATATTTATAAATACAGTAATCATATATATTTTTAAAAAAAATATCTACTTAGGAGCGCTTTAGAGTATCCTTTATCCCAGGGGTGGACAAACTACAGCCCGCGGGCAAGATCCGGCCTGTGGCGGGCATTTGTGTTGCCCACCTATAAGTTTTAAAATGTATTTATATATACGTAATATCATACAGATTTTACTTATAGATAAAAAATAAGTAATGTGATAGCTTTCAGTTAATAATTTCCACACACACACATACACACACACATATATATATATATATTGTTTCTTAAAAATCAAATAATATTGATTTGAATCATGTATATATTTGTCTTTTTAAAAATAAAGTAAAATTCGATTTGTAAATATTTTCAAATCATCGAAACTAATTTTTAAAAAAAAGTTTATAAAAACCTGTTTTTTTAATCACAAACGTAAACTTTGAACTGAAATGCTGTTTATTAAAAACGAAAACTTTATTGACAGATGGAAGATTTTTAACTTCTATTAAAAAAAGATCTTGCTTACGATGTATAAAAATCTCAACATTTCCCAAGTGTCTTTTAAAATAAAAGTGTATAAAGTTGGGAAATATGTATTGTCTTTATTCTTGTACTTATTTTGGTATTTTCAGCCAATCCAATACATTGATGACATCAGGTATGAATAGCAAACATATGCTAAATTTTAGCATTTAAGAATCAAAGAACTTGTTAATAATAACACACAAATAGACAACGCAGGTTATTAATTATTTGTAACTTTTATTTTTAAAAAAACTATCCCCTTTTTAAAAAAATACAATTAAGTAATTTATCCAACTTCTCTCATCTGTATCTAAAATATTTTCTTTTTCTGTTTAAAGATAAATTAACCATGCATCACCAGTTGAAAATTTTTTAAAAAATATATTTTATAATTACCAAACTCACCAACTTCATAATAACTAAATGAATAATAAATTTAGTTGATTTCAAAAACTAATAATACTAAGGTTAAAAAATATTTTCAACTTTAAAGGCGATGAAATATATATGAACATCTATTTTTTTTTTTTTTTATTCTCAATTATTTTCTTTATTCTTTACTCTAGCTTCGTAAATGCTGTAATAATAAAATATATAATTTGTTGAGTCTAACTTGTTTTCATTATATGTGTAAAATAAATAATTGTTCAAATTAAGATCCTGGAACTTTTCACTTGATCAACTCTGTTTTGTCTAAATCTAACAGTTTTGATTAAATTCATTGCACTTGCCAGTATACTGTTCGTTTCACTAGTGTTCGGATGTGCCTATTAATTTCCAAATTTTGAAATCTGTTCTTAAAAATGACTACAGTTGACAAAGCACGCTGTGTTTTTAACAATGAATGGATACGGAAATATTTTTTTAACAAATGTTGAAAACAAAACAGTGTGCTTTAATATGCCTTGTGATCATTGCTGTTTTCAAGGAGTACAATTTGAAGAGGCATTTTAAAAGTAAACACAATACATTTGCAAGTACTTTATCAAAAAATGAAAAAAAGCAAAAGGCAAGTGATTTATTAAGAAGATTAAACTGGCAACACAATGTTCTTGTCAAACAAAATGAGATACAATATGGTTCAATGAAAGCTAGTTTTGTACTTGCATATAATATTGCCAAACGTAACAAATCATTTTCTGAAGGTGAATTTTTAAAGGAATGCATGCTTGCCACTATTGACATTGTCTTCCCAGAAGTTAAAACAAAAATTGAAGCAATATCTTTGTCAAGAAGAACTATAGTATATCATATAGATGCAATATCAGAGAATTTTTTAAAACAATTAGTTAAGGTTAGCAAATCATTTGATTGGTACTCTTTAGCACTGGATGAGAGCAATGATATTAAAGATACTGCACAACTTCTTGTATTCATCAGAGGAATTGATCATAATTTAGCAATTACTGAAGAGTTGCTCCCACTTGGAAAATTGATGGATACAACAACTGGTAAAGATTTGTATGAATGCCTTGAAAATTGTCTGAATAAAGCTGGATTACCTTTGAATAAATTGGTAAGCATAACAACCGATGGTGCACCTTCAGTAACAGGAAAAGCAGTTTGACCCTTAAAGTTTCTTGGTGAAAAAATGAAATAAAAGCATCCACATCATTCTTTAATATCATTGCATTGTATAATTCACCAAAAAAATATATGCAAATCTTCATTGGACTTTAAACATGTGATTGATCCAGAAGTGCATTCTGTAAACATCATCAGAGCAAGAGGACTAAATAACAGACAGTTCAGGAATTTCTTTGACAAAATGGATTATGATTATTTAGATGTGTTGTATCATAATAATGTACGTTGGTTAAGCCTTGGCAATGTTCTGAAAAGGGTATGGAATCTGAGACAAGAAATTTTGCTTTTCTTTCAAATGAAAGACATTAATTGTGAATTTGTCACTAACATGAAAAACAATGAATGGATATATGATTTTGCATTTGCAGTTGACATTTTCAATAAATTAAATGAATTGAACATTAAATTACAAGGCAAAAATATTTTTGCACATTAATTATTTGTGGAAATTAAATCTTTCCAAATGAAATTACAACTTTTGGCCAAGACTATCAATCAAGTTTGTCCAAAGAAATATGGTAAGCAGTTATCTGTTTTAAGAGAAGAGTTTTCAAGGTGTTTTGCCGATTTTACATCACTGGAAAATTAATTTAATTTGTTATGTTATCCATTTACCAGCAATGTAGAAACAGTATTGGATGATTTGCAATTTGAATTGATAGATCTTCAATCAGATAATGCACTGAATGAATTTTTTATGAATATGACACTCACTTATTTTTATGCATCACTCAATTCACAAAAATTTTGTAATTTGAAAACCATTGCCCAAAAAATGTTTGTATTGTTTGCTTCAACATATATTTGTGAACAGACTTTTTCATCTAGGAATATAAACAAATCAAGGAATATGTCTGTTTTGTCAGATTCAAATATATATGCAATATTACGAATAGATACTAGTAGCCTCAATCCAGATTATGATAGTTTAGAGCAGAATTGTAAACAATTACATAAATCTCATTAATAAGAAAATAAAATATTTTTTGTTATATATTTTTGTGATATATGTGAACATATTAATAAATTTGTAAAAAAAAAAAAAAATATGTTTTCAAGTAATATTATATTTATGATGTGGTCCACTAGAAGTGTTACAAAAGACAATGTGGCCCTCAGTGAAAAAAGTTTGCCCATCCCTGTGATAGACTATAGCAGGGGTGTGGAAATAGCGGCCCAAGGGCCACATGTGGCCCACCAAGACAATCAGAAAAATCTGCCTTGACCTGAGATTTCCTTTTCATGAGCGACCAAAGATTCATCTCTTATTTTCAACTAGGATGACCACGTCAATGTACATGTGCAGTGTAGATATGATATGCAGTGCTTTTCCAGTTGACCTGGTTAATTTCAATTTTGTCTTTGCATTAGCAAATATATACATTTCCAACTTTAGTGAAACCATGAACCATCCGAAAAAATGTAAAATCGGTTATGAATGATGTGTGTTTATGAAGCAAAAAAAAAACAAATATTTATTTGGTAATACAGGGAATAAATCAGTGTGTTTATTGTGTCATGAAAAAAAAGTGTGGCCCTCCGTGAACTTTCACTTCCACAATGTGGCCCAGATACAGCTCTCCACCAGCCTCTGCGGCCCCTGAGCCAAAACAATTGCCCATCCCTGCTCTATCTTTGTTGTATTTTTCACCTAAAACTTTGAAAGGCTAACCATCACACAGTTCTGTGATCTTAACGTTTGCTGCCTACCTGTTAATTAATTCATGTTTGTATTTGCACATTAGTATAGCTTCTTTAATTTTTCTTTTGTTGTATCTTTTTGTAAACTTGAAATATTTTAACATTATTATAATTGATGTTAAAAACATAAGCACATAAATTATGCTGAAACATTGTTATCTACGTTGCAATTTTAATTCGAATTATGAACTTCTTTTAACAAGAACAAGTTGTTCTTTTAAATAGTTTTTGCAGAGTACATCTCGATTCACATATATTACCATAGCCACACATACGTATCCATTTATAAATGATACAATTATTATTTATAAATGAAGTTTTATCTTTAGAATTATTTATTAATTTGTTTAATGTAGAATGTGTGTAGAATGCATTATTACATATACTTTATATATCTTCCTTATAAAGTTTACTTGAATATTTGTAATATCTGGTATTGATATCAGTAGTTTTTTTTTTAGCAGGAAAATAAATATTATTAAAATTTTTATTTTTATATCTCATATTAAAATCCATATATATGTACGATTATAATTGTAACCAACATTTAACCATTCATTGGAATATATTAAAATGTTTTTTTTTTGACTTTATACGATGAATATTAGCAAAGTATGTTTATTTCTAAATAAAGAACACTAAAACCTGCCATTTTGTGTGATAAATTAAGACTTCCAATGTTACTGGTTTGAAACTTTTCTGAATTAGAAATAAGAGTAATTGTAAATATTTATCCTATAAATGCAAAATTATTGAAATATATTCGAATGAATTGTTAAATATTGGGTACTATATATATATATATATATATATATATATATATATATATATATATATATATATATATATATATATATATATATATATATATATATATATATATATATATATATATATATATATATTGTGCCCTTATCTATAGTTCATAATAGGGTAGAATGGTCAATTACTAAAAAATTTTAAATTTTAAGATATGTTTGTATGGTATATAAATAATAGTAGGATAATTAGATTTTATAGTACAATTTAAGGCTGAATTGAATACCTGGTATATAAAAGTGTAATGGATTATTTTAAAAGAGAACAGTTAAATAAAGCTTAGTTATATCCTTGCTTCTGGTTGTAAAAGCTGGCCATATAAAAAAATAACACAGCTATAAATAGTTAAAAGTATATTAATAATTCGAGTATAATATTTTAAAACTAATAAATTAAATAAATGCTATATGTAATATTATAATTATAATTAATATTCAAATTTAATCTAATATATTTTAAGATAAACTTTATGATAATGAGAATTATATTTGGTTCTACATTTTAAATTATTTTCCAAATTTTTATAAAATATATCAGTTTTGGTAATTTAGACCGAGACGTAAATTAAAAAATCATCTGATAAAGTTAGTAATCATGTGACTGTATATTATATACCTTCACACACACACTTGTTAGAATATAATAATAAAGTTTGTGAATTATGAAACTAAATATAATTGCTATCTATCGTTAAAGTAAAAGTTGACATATTAAATGATATTTTAATAATTGTTTTAAAGTTTAAATGATTTGATAAAATTATAATTGAGTTAAAAAATACATTCTAAATAATATTTAAGACATGACGTCATAAATTCTTTATTTTTAAAAAGGTTTAATCTATTATAAAACTAAAGTGTGTAAATTTGTTCGCGCTAAAAAAGTCATTAACCTATCAACGGAGGTATTTTAGCAGACGGAAAATAAGAATTAGACGGAGCGGGAGAAAGTAATGTGTAAGTGAAGGAGGGAGTAACATATTTTTTAGCTGGATAAGATTGTAAGCTAGAAAAGGGATATAATTTTAAAATTTTGTATTTATTTTAAAAGTTTTTAAGTAATGTTATTTTGAACTGCCTTTACATGAAGGGCTAATTTTTAAAAGTTTTCTTGCCAGTAATTTTATTCAAGTTTAGCCAAAACCTTACAGTAAAAATGGAAATACTACAGAAAACAGTATATAGAAGTTATGATAAAAGAAAAATATTTGTAAAGTGCCTTGATACAGCTTTATTTATGCTCAACCAGAAACTTATTATTGTAACTCAGAGGAATATAATTTGGACGTTATACGGAAAACTTCAAAGAGAAGTTACTTGCCGTCAGAAAAATTTATGACGCACAAATTTATAAGGCTACTCTGAAGTTATTTTATTCTTCTCTATGGAAAAATTAAGATGTGTATATCATATAGAAAAATTATGTAAAAGTTATAAGGGAAAAAGAATGTTTATCTTTTTAAAGGAAACATTACAAAAATATAGTACCAGAATATTAAAAGAAGGAAAAAAGTTACAGAATGATAAGATGAAAGAGCTATTGTGTTTTTATGAAAAAAGAACAGAAAAACTTTCTCTAAGAAGAATTAGAAAATATTATAAAGTGTTCATTGGAGAAATGCTTGATTTAGAATATATAAATTTAAATTACTTCATGAAAATGGATCCATGGAAACAGAAAAATTTTATTGAATATTTAAATCAAAGTACCTAGAAGATGCATCATAAAAGTCGCGCGGGAAAATATTAGCAGAAAATATTAGAAGAGAATATGTAGACATTTTTCTTTACGGGTTTAATCGATATCATAATTAATAATTGTATTAAATATTATAAAAAACCAAGGATTGTCATCTATGAATATTTATTAAACAGAGCAATAATTGTTTTACCTTAAAATTGAACAAGCAGGGAGAAGAACATTAATTGACTGAAGAAGAAATAATAAACATTTTTTTTAGCTTTAATATGAACAGTTTTTCAAGAAAGTTTGATAAAGAAGTACAGTAAATATAGTTTAAATATTTTACTAATTTATTTAGAATATAAAATGTTATGTGAGATTAGGGAAAACATATAGACATAAATTTAGTAATATTAAAATATAAATATAATAGCTTGATAAAATTATAGAAATATTGTTTAAAATAAAGTGTATGGATGTGAATATTATATCTACAAGGATCAATGGGATGGTGAAGCCTACGGAACGCGATTGAGAAGATAAAGATTGTTTGGTAATTTTGATAGTTATTTATAATGCATAATGTATTTTTTTAGATCATCTATTGATTAAGAATGAAGTGTGAAAGTTTAAATTATATGTAGACATTTTATACAACATTTTTAACATATAATGAGATAGGAGTAATTCGGAATATGCATGCAATAATTTATTTAAAGTATATTAATAATATAATTTAACAGAACAATTGTGTGATTCTTTTGAACTTTCATGTGATAAAGTAGTCAGATATTTTAAAATAGTTTGTATATGATTAAATATACAGGAAAGTAGTAAAAAGATTTTCTTATAGAACAGTGGAATAGTTTTAAAATAAATGAATTTTATTATTGTTAGTAATGCAGATATGTATTTGTCGATGTACAGTATACAAAAATCTTGAGAAATAAGATCGGATAGTGACTTGGAAGTACTAGTGGAGAGGAAACCAAGATGATGTTTTTTTTTTAAGGAATAGGAAAAATAAAGGATTTGGATCATATTTAGTTTTTTGTGAATTCAGTATAGTTAACTAAGCCCTATGACTGAACACATATAGTTTGGACAGTGTTTTTGCATATCTTTAATCATTTTGATGTTATAATAAAGCTGAAGAAATAGCTTTAGCATCGTTCCTATATTAGAGGTTGGTAGACAGGTAAACGTCACTCCTCTATAGTGTCTTTTAATTCACTGTGCCATGATTGTCAAGATATATGATGAGTAATATTCTAGTTGTATTTTGATCCTATGCATCTATCTTCACTATCCTTATTTCGTGAATCTGCATCGGTCAGAAAGATATTTTCAAAGAAATAATGAATAAAATAGAACTGAAGATATGTTATCGTTTATGTAAGAATAGTTTATTTGCTGGAATGTATAGAATTGTGTAACTTTAAAATTGAAAGTCCAAAATATCATAAAGAGAGAAAGAATCATATAATACATTGTAAAATTAATTCAGAAATGAATATAAGATTTTGAAAAGAAATCTAAACAAAGTTTTTTTAAAAGTGATAATAAAATTTGAATGTTTTAAAAATAATATTTAGAAAATAAGTATTGATATTTATTAAGAAAATAGTTCAATAAGGTATAATAAATATATACTTGTGCATGGTATATTAATAGTTATAATTATATCATCCGAAGTAAGGCTTGGATGAGAATATTAGGATTAATAAACATCGGATAATGAACAATAAAAACCTAATACCAAATGTAGAACAATGTTTTGACTTTGTAAGATTCCATACAACCAATATAAAACTAAAATTTGTTATTTTGTAGAATTTTACTACGAATGTAAAATTTTGTAAAAAATATAATTTTAATAATATTAGGGATGCAAAGTGTTAGTGATAATCATATAAGAAATGCATTTTGTAACAAGCAAACCATAAAAAATAAATCAAGTAATTATACTGTATTTTTTTAAGTGTTAAAAAGATAAGATTTAACTAGGAAAAATAAATAGTATTTTGATTTCATTTTATAAACTAGTAAACTAAGTTGAGATAGAAGAGTAAAGGATATCCAATGTATATAGTGTAAAAATATTGTTAATTTATTTATGTTGTTAATAAACTTTGTTTTTAAAATTTATTTTAAAGTTTTGTGTCCGCATTGTTATTTCTCCACATGGATGCATGAAATCACAATAGAATTTATAATTGAAACAGACATATAAATTTTGCACAAAAAAGGTAAACATAAAAGTGTTATAATAATTTTGAGAATTTATTGGTATGTTAAAATTAAAAGATCATAATTTTATATTATTTATTGGTCATAAGTCGGTTGCCACAATATTACATTGAATTATATGCTAAAGTTGCCACACGTATTCTGTTGTCAGATTATTAAAATACTACCACGTACGTATTTATTTATTTCATTTAGGAAGAAATACGATTATATTATATTATTATTGTTGTTATTATTTTTATTATTGTTAGTTGATGTGTAGTAGATTATGACATAAAAAATTCCCTTTTCATATTTTACTACCATAATTTTAAATCAGTTAGAATACAATTTATGAACCTGAGATTTTATTTTATTTTACTTCATTTTATTTAATTAAGCAAGATTCTTGTTATAAAGAAGATTAAGATATGATTATTATTTTAATCGTAGTGAATAGAGCTTAGAAAGTCGTAAGAATACTATGAGTTAGTTATTTAGTATAGTAAAAAAAGGGGAATAGTGTTCTTATGCCATTGAGGTAGTATCGTGTGGATAATAGCTCAATGTAGTCTATCTCGTTCCCCGTATTGTCACTCCATGTCTCATGAAAATAGTAAATATTTGTTAATTTATTTTAAAAATTGAACCGTATTATTATTTTAAAAATTAGAGCTAGTAATCATTTTAATTAATGCTGAATATTTCATTTATTTATTTGTTAACTGAGCTAGAACCCGGAATATTTGTAATAAATAGTATATTTTGGGGTGAGGATGCGCGGGGAAGTTAGAATATATATATATATATATATATATATATATATATATATATATATATATATATATATATATATATATATATATATATATATATATATATATATATATATATAATGTTATTAAGGATTTTAATATGAGATATAAGAATAAAAAATGTAATGATAATAATGATCTTCCTGATAACAAAAACCTATTGATACTAAGACCATAGATTTTGAATATAGAAATAAATTTTATAAAGAAGATTTATAAAGGTATATGTGACATGGATTTTTACACACCTCCTACATTCAACAAATAAATAAATAGTTCTAAAGATAAAATGTCATTTATAAATATAAAGGTATGATTTATAAATGGATATGTAGGTGTGATAGTGTATATATATAGTTGAATTAAGATGTATGTTGGAAAAAAGAACTAGGGAGTACTTGCTGTTGTTAAACAGAGTTCAGAAATCATATCAAAATTGCAAAAAAAAAAATAATGTTTCAGCATCCATTTATCACAATCATAATGCTTGATATACTCATGTTTTTTTTTTCAATTACAATAATGTTAAAATATTTAAATTGAAACGAATACCAACAAAAGAAAAATAAAATCAGTTATGCTCATATACAAATACTAACATGACTTAATTAAGAAAAAAGCAGCAAATGTTTAGATTACAGAATTGTGAAAAGGACACACACACACACACACACACACACACACACATATATATATACATATATATATATATATATATATATATATATATATATATATATGTTAAAACGAAGATTTGCACGGGTTAAATATATAAAATACATATTTTGCGGGTTCATCCGTGTTAAAAACTTTTAATATCAATTTACTGACGTTTCGACTTGATCACACAAGCCATCCACAGAGTTATAAAAAGGTAGAAAGACGGTTGTAGAGGCGCTACAATCACTGGTTTGAATAAAACATTAAAAATCCCACCAATAGCAAAAATGTTAAATTTAAGAATGTTTTTTAAAGAAATCTTTCCAAATAGGAGGAAGTTTGCACGTATCATCTCGCTTATTGATACAATCTGGCCTTTTAAGTATCTCAATGGCTTCTCTGATTTTGCATTGGTAGAGATTATCACATCTGGATATGATCCTGGTACTAGAAAAATCTATTTTATGACCTGAATCTATAGTATGGAGTGAGAGTGCTGATGATGATGAGTGTTGTGTAACTGCATTAGCATGCTCATCTCTCCTAACACTGATGCGACGATTACTCATACCTATGTAAGAAGCTTTACAATTTTTACATGAGATTTGATAGACACCATGAGATTCAAGAGGGATTGAATCCTTAGGCTTGGTTATTATATTGCTGATCTTTTGATGAGCAGAAAATGCTGTATCTATATTATAGCGTTTTAATATACGTCCGATACTGTCTGTAGTTCCTTTTACATATGGAACACAAATCCTAATAGCTGACTTATCATCTTTTTGTTTCCTATTTTGTCTATTTTGGGCTTGAAATAAGGCTTTTTTTATAAATTTGTAATTATAACTATTTGCTAATAAAACACTATTAATATGATTTATTTCTTCTTTCAGATGTGTGTCATCTGAAAGGTTAATTGCTCTATTTAAAAGAGTTTTGGCTACAGAAACTATCTGAGTTGGGTGATGATGAGAATGGAAATGTAAATATCTGTCTGTGTGTGTATCCTTTCTGTAAATAGAAAAAGATAAACTATTTGGTGTTCTGGTGACTAGAACATCAAGAAAAGGGAGTTTTCCATCAGACTCTGTCTCCATTGTAAATTTAATATGAGGATGCATATTATTTAAATGTAAGAAAAAATCATCTAATGTATTTTTTCCATGTTGCCATATGACAAAAGTGTCATCTATGTATCTGAGCCAAATGAGAGGTTTTAAAGATGATGATTCTAAAGCACGAGTTTCTATATATTCCATGAATAAATCAGCTATTACTCCTGAGATAGGTGAGCCCATAGGAGTACCAAAAACTTGTCTGTAATGCTGTCCATTGTATACAAAATATGTATTTAAGAGACAATGTTTAATTAAACATTGTCTCTTAAATACATATTTTGTATACAATGGACAGCATTACAGACAAGTTTTTGGTACTCCTATGGGCTCACCTATCTCAGGAGTAATAGCTGATTTATTCATGGAATATATAGAAACTCGTGCTTTAGAATCATCATCTTTAAAACCTCTCATTTGGCTCAGATACATAGATGACACTTTTGTCATATGGCAACATGGAAAAAATACATTAGATGATTTTTCTTACATTTAAATAATATGCATCCTCATATTAAATTTACAATGGAGACAGAGTCTGATGGAAAACTCCCTTTTCTTGATGTTCTAGTCACCAGAACACCAAATAGTTTATCTTTTTCTATTTACAGAAAGGATACACACACAGACAGATATTTACATTTCCATTCTCATCATCACCCAACTCAGATAGTTTCTGTAGCCAAAACTCTTTTAAATAGAGCAATTAACCTTTCAGATGACACACATCTGAAAGAAGAAATAAATCATATTAATAGTGTTTTATTAGCAAATAGTTATAATTACAAATTTATAAAAAAAGCCTTATTTCAAGCCCAAAATAGACAAAATAGGAAACAAAAAGATGATAAGTCAGCTATTAGGATTTGTGTTCCATATGTAAAAGGAACTACAGACAGTATCGGACGTATATTAAAACGCTATAATATAGATACAGCATTTTCTGCTCATCAAAAGATCAGCAATATAATAACCAAGCCTAAGGATTCAATCCCTCTTGAATCTCATGGTGTCTATCAAATCTCATGTAAAAATTGTAAAGCTTCTACATAGGTATGAGTAATCGTCGATCAGTGTTAGGAGAGATGAGCGCTAATGCAGTTACACAACACTCATCATCACAGCACTCTCACTCCATACTATAGATTCAGGTCATAAAATAGATTTTTCTAGTACCAGGATCATATCCAGATGTGATAATCTCTACCAATGCAAAATCAGAGAAGCCATTGAGATACTTAAAAGGCCAGATTGTATCAATAAGCGAGATGATACGTGCAAACTTCCTCCTATTTGGAAAGATTTCTTTAAAAAACATTCTTAAATTTAACATTTTTGCTATTGGTGGGATTTTTAATGTTTTATTCAAACCAGTGATTGTAGCGCCTCTACAACCGTCTTTCTACCTTTTTATAACTCTGTGGATGGCTTGTGTGATCAAGTCGAAACGTCAGTAAATTGATATTAAAAGTTTTTAACACGGATGAACCCGCAAAATATGTATTTTATATATATATATATATATATATATATATATATAGTAATGTTATAACAAATTATTTATTTCTATTAAATTCATATATTAATAATGGGGTAAGCTGATGCATATTGCCAATTTCTTCTA
This sequence comes from Epiperipatus broadwayi, assembly GCA_028023455.1. Lineage (NCBI taxonomy): Eukaryota > Metazoa > Onychophora > Udeonychophora > Euonychophora > Peripatidae > Epiperipatus > Epiperipatus broadwayi. The sequence goes on from JAQFVV010012457.1 coordinate 2,952,180, forward strand.
ATTTTGAAGACAGTATTTTCTGACAGAGTTTGAAGCATTATAAAAATTTTGAAAAACTACGTCTTAGTATAGTTTTTGTCAAGTTATTATAATATTAGTGATATTTCAGCCTTTAAATTATCTCATTTACATCTTTTCCATATCGAATTGAGTCACATTTTCAGAATGTTTATATTTCAAAACTTGTTATCTGAATAGGGATTAAGTATCACTTACTTTTAAGATTAAAAGATGTATTGAGGCTTTATATTTTCAAGAGAATGTCTTGTATTTTATTAATATTGTAATATTGAATATTGCATGCTGGATATTATATATCTTTTGAAGTATCCCTTCTTGGATGAGCATAAAAAATAGAAAAGTGTGATTGATGTTCTTGTTATATACCTTGAATTAATACCTCTTCTTTGATGTATTATGTAATTAATATTTTGTAATAATTGTGAATTAAAAACAAATTAATAGAAATAGAAACTATAACATTTAAGATTATATATATATATATATATATATATATATATATATATATATATATATATATATATATATATATATATATATATATATATATATATATATATATATATATATATATATATATATATATTCAATGTTGGAACATTAGTTACTTTTCTATTAAATTGCTAAATAAGCATTTATTTTATATATAGTGCAATTTTTATAAATTGTAATACATTAAAGATCAGCCTTTCAAGATATTGTGCATGTGCTTTTTACGAGTGTTAATAATAAATGAATATTTTTACTCCCAACACAAGATATAGTATTTATGGAAGAACAAAATGAATTCACTTATTCTTTCCAACCCAAATGCTTATATATGGGCAAATCTTAAGTACTGGAAATGAAAGCGTGAGGATAGACTACTCACATTGAGTTACTGTTTATGATGTCAGAATGAATGATGTTGATGAATTATCTAGAATTTACTAAATGTCACTCTCAAATAAAACTTAAACATATATAAGCATTTGGGTTGGAAAGAATAAGTGGATTCATTTATTCTTTCATAAATACTATATCTTGTGTTGTGAGTGAAAGTATTCATTTATTAGTAAAAAGCACATGAACAATAGCTTGAAAGACTGATCTTTAATTTATAAACATTGTGCTATATATAAAATAAATGCTAATTTACATATGTTTAAGTTTTATTTGAAAGTGACGTTTAGTAAATTCTAGATAATTTTGTAGACGTCATTCATGCAGACATGCAAACAGTAATTTGAAGTGAGTGGTATATCCTCATGCTTTCATTTCCAGTACTTAAGATTGGCCCATATATAAGCATTTGGGTTGGAAAGAATACATGATTCATTTTGTTCTTTTATAAATACTATATCTTGTGTTGGGAGTGAAAGTATTCATTTATTACTAACACTCGTAAAAAGTGCATGCACAATAGCTTGAAAGGCTGATCTTTAATGTATTACAATTAAATTGCTAATAAAATCTGGGTATTAGTTTTTTTCCAAAAAAAAAGTATAGGAATCTTTAAATGTTTTTAAACAGTCTATGTTATTGACAACATTTTACTTACAAAAAAAATATGTCCAATAAAATGCATGATAGCCTTTTTTTTTAAAAAAAAAAATCTGTTTTTGCTTATAATGAAATGTAAGTAATTTAAAAATGATTCAATATCTAACTTGTATTATACCACAACATTATCAGAATTTTTGTAGTTAGATGTCAGCAATATATGTAATCTGGTGATTAAGATACTTTAGTATTCCAAAAAAAGAACATTGAAATTTATGCTTACATTGAATATTTAATGTTATTTACTCTAAAAAAAAAAAAAAAAAAAAACATTCAAAATACCATATAGGCTTAGATGCAGCACAGTGATATTTTCATATTGCTACAAAATATATAAAAAAATATGATGATCATTATATTCACATATGAAACTGCCTCACTCATATCATCTTTATTACAAATAAATATTGAGATAGAATTTTGGCTAAATTGCTAACAAAAATTAAAATTCTATTTTCTGTATTCAGAAAAATTAAACATAGTAAATACATTCATGAATAAACACTATTTTATTTTAATTGTTTATTTTGTTGTTTTTTTTTTTTTTTTATGATCAGTCATAACTATATGAACATATAATATTCATGATTTTTTATTTTTTATTTTTCTAACTATCCTGAACATTTTCCGTAGAATATGTATATAAATTTGAGGAAATAGAATGATAGAAACAAGAAGGATGGATAGATATAGATAGATAGATGGATTAATAGATAGATAGATAGATAAATAGATAGATAGATAGATAGATAGATAGATAGATAGATAGATAGATAGATAGATAGATAGATAGATAGATAGATAGATAGATAGATAGATAGATAGATAGATAGATAGATAGATAGATAGATAGATAGATAGATAGATAGATAGGAAAATTATTTTTATTTATATTTAATTATTTATTTTTTGGATATTTTATTTTCAATTTTCAGATGTCTTATAATCACAGTTCATTTTCAAATATAAGTATTGCTAATACAAACACGCCCGTTATTTTAAATTTTTTTGATTTTATTGATCTAACATTAACGTTTATAGTTCACCTATTTTGCATATTTGGAAACTCTCTGTTAATTTTTTCAATAACATTTTACACTCAGTTGCGCACTATACCTAACATATATATAGCAAACTTAGCCATAGGAGATTTTATCAGTGGAGGATTATCTTCACCTCATTATTTTTATAACACTATATTTAAATGGAACATGGATGTAGGATGTGTTTTTTCATTCTCATGTTTGATGTGTGGAACCATTTCTATCGTTCTCATTTCTGCTCAAATTGCTGTTAATCGTTTTATACTTATTTGTAAGTCATTGGTTATTTATAAAAAAATATATACATTAAGAAATATTTTTTTAATGCTAAGTGTAACATGGAGTTTTTCAATATCACTTTCTTTATTTGTAAATTTTTATAATTTATTGCAATTCAAATTCAATAATTTATTTAAAGAATGCTATTTTGTGTTTGATTTCAATGGATTTGTCTTCCTAGTTTCTACCTTATTCTTCTTTTATTTTTCCGTTTTTCCTTTAATAGCATATTCTTACTACAATATATTTCAAATAATCAAGCAGTCTCAGAAAAAATTACATATGATGAACAATTCGGAATCAGTACGCCGCCGTTTTTCAGAAAATGTTTACGTCACTAAAATAATGTTTACAATTTTCCTAATATTTATATTGTCTTTTATGCCTGCTTCAATATGTATTTTTATTTTAAACAGTATTTGCCAAATTCCTGATATTTTCATTAGAATTACAATAATGTTTGTATTTTTTCACTCATTGGTAAACCCAATTATCTGTGTTTCTACAAATAATTCATTGAAGAAATCATTTATTAAAATAATTACCTGTAAAATAAAATAATTGGCCAATTAACTAAAAAATCAAGGTCATTTGTAAGATTAAATGACGATTTTAACAGTTAGTTATTGATTGTAAAATGATCTTTATATTCTATTATGTTTACTAACTTTTTGTAATTTTTTACATAAAAATATTATGTATAAATAATAATTGTACTAAACACGATTTAATGAGGTAAATGTCTCATTCATTTTATCTATATCATGCGTTATAATTCTATTTGACTGGAATTTTTACCCAGAGACTCTACAACAATGTTAACCTTACCATTGTAATACAGTAAAATAGCCATCGAACTAGTATAGTATTACAATATGAGTTATTTATGAAATGTAGGTTTTGTTTAGTATAGTAATGACTATATTTTTTATACCAGCATCAAGTAAGGATTTGTTCATTCACATTTCTTGGACGCAGGGTACTTTATTTTGGGTATCAGGACAAATCTATATACCTATTTTTGTTTTTCTACAATTTCTGTCACTTTGTAAACAATGCTCTTTGTAAATAAGACAAATGGCAGGAATTGTATATCCTCATTTATAGGACTCGGAGTGCTTATTTTGTCTATCATGATATATATATATATATATATATATATATATATATATATATATATATATATATATATATATATATATATATATATATATATATATATATATATATATATATAAAGTGCCTATTTTTAATTATGCCTTAAGTCATTATTTAAATTGTCATTGGCATTAAGTGATAAAAAAATTAAATTTGTGATTAATAATGTTCTAACAAGCTATTTGAGATTAAAATTTAAGTAGCTTTACCTAAATTGTTTTAAATGTATTGAATAATAAGCAATATGTATGTTCAATGTCTCTTGTACATTTAAATATTAAGGATAATATCATCTCAAAGTCATTGCATGCTTATATTTAGTATAATATGATGTAAATTTTAATTTTCAGTAAACTTAATTTAAATAACAAATTAAAAATATAACCAGTTAATTATATAATAAATTGTTTTTCTCTTCACTAGTAAAAAATGTAATTATAAACAATATCATTTAGTTATTAAATTATAGTGTATACGTATTATAAGCCATATTCAGTTAAAACTTGTGTAGTTACAATTATGTTTATGTGCATGTGTGAACATTGTATACTAATATTAATTTCAATTTAATAATATTTATTTTTAATTGAAGTAATTTTTAAATTCTTCATTTAAAAATAATTGATAATGTGAGAAATGATTTTTTATTGTGTTATTTACTATTAATTTGAATAATAATATTTAATTTGGTTTATTAAATTTAAAAAAAGACTCAATTTAATAAGATAAGTTGTTATTTTTAGAATATTTTTTTTTCCTTTCTTTCTATGTTTATTTAATTAAATCCAAAAATAGGAACTGAAACTGAGTAATTAGAAACGGACTTTATTGGATGATTGAATTCAGTAGTCAAGTGGACAATTTGGGCTGGCTAGATAGAAGTTAAGAATGTGTAGTGTGTTGGTGTGCTTATTTGTTACTTTTTGTTGTTGTAGTGCTTGCTTATAAATTATCAAGAAGAAAAATAATTTAAATGGAACAGTTAATATTCTACATAAAATGTTTTTAATACTTTTATTTTGTTAGAAGAAAAAATATGAAGCAGGAAATTAAACATTGGTCCTCTCTTCTGGAAGCAAGGTTGGCACTTCCTTAATCATGACAAGTTAAGGAAGGAGAAAACACATGAATCGCTTTAATGATGATGCAATATCCAAATCTTTTTTATTTATTTTTATTTTCAGAAAAGTTTTAACGAAATGAAAATTACAGACCACGTGATTGTTATTGCTTAAGAATTTACTTATTATATTTAGAATCGATTTATTATGTCTTTACCAACTTTTGATTTGTTTTTGAAATAGTTTAGCATTAATTCTGAATTGAACTGTAATCTTATATTCTAACTATATTACTGATAAGGAGCTGTTATATAATATTTCTTCCTGCTAATATTACCTTAAATTATTCCACTACTTATAAAATGAGAGAAGATAATTAATATTATCTACATGTCCTTTATTGCTGTAAGATTTAATACTTGCTCCATAAAATACTTGATATAAAAAAAAATGAATATTAACTATGCTTACATTTATTATGACATTCACTCCAAATGGACAAAGAGCTTAGCTCCTATTGAAATTAATAATTAAGACTACCAGAATATTATTCTATTTTGTTTTGAGTAGAACAAAATGCTAAAACAACTAGCAGCATTTAAACACTAATTATTTGTAATGATATTTCATATTGGATTGGTTTAATTGTTTAAAGACCATTCTCTATACTTGTAGATTTTGTTAGCATTGCGGAAATGATTTCTTTTTTTTATTGTTAATTGTTAGATTAACTTCTTCCATTCCTTTAAGCAGAAGGGAGAAGAAAAAGTAAAAAAAAAAGTCTTAGTTCATAAAACTTTTATTAACTTGTTGCTTTAAACATATGTTTGAATACATACCCCACGAAAATTGTTGTTGATATATAAAAAATGACTTTTATATGTAATATTTTATAATTAGTGTTTAAATATTAATGGGTATTTTATCCACCTGTCTGTGTAGGTTTAGTATATAGTAGAATTATTTTATTATTATAATTTACATTAAATGTGTGGAAAACAGAAATGAATTTTACTCAAATTGAACTTCCTTGGAGAAAGTTGTTATGCGTCTGAATGAAAATGTTCGTCTAGAATATAGGTAAGGACACGATATATATATATATATATATATATATATATATATATATATATATATATATATATATATATATATATATATATATATATATATATATATAGCATAATGAATTATTAGATAAAACACATATTGTGTGTGTTAACTTTCTTTGCTTTGTGTATTGTCATATTATTTGAAACATATTAGTGCATTTTGGATAAGTTAGAGAATATTTTATCCTGCTATTAAGAATTTATTGAATTTTGTAATGGAATTTTATATATTATTTTTAAGAGACGTTTCGATATTGTTATAAAATTGTTTGAAATGTCATATGAGCAGTGATATCCTTAAAGAATTAAGACTTGAGGATTCTTGTCATATGGTAACAATTTGTGTTCACACAGGTTTTCAGCCTTTATGTTTAGTCCAGTAGCATATAATGTAAGTCTAGGGTAAACATTGGTCTTCCTGTTTTGAATATAGTTTAGTATTGATTTTTTGATAATTTCTTCATGAAATTAGTTATATACGGATTATTATTCTATTTATTATTATTGAAATATTTTCTGTAAAGAAACAGGTTACTGATATCACATTTTGTATACCAGTAGTGTATAATTCAATATCTTGAAATGATGCCACATTCCCAATAGTTTTTATATTATGTAGTTGTAATATCAGGGATTTATGTCCTCTATGAAAGGAAGATTATGTGTATTCAGAAAGTTCTATAGCATTAAACAAAAACAAAATTCAATGTAATGATATTTAAATATTTCCTACATAAGATATTGTGACATTGTTAATTTATCCAAGGGGCAATATAACAGATCATCAAAATGTGATTAATTCTGGAAAATGTATTTTGAAAAGCGTTATTTGGACATAAACTTAATAACAGAGTAATGCCCGGAAACATTATTATTTAGCCATCATGCCATTTCTCGTACTATGTTCCATAGTAGTATCTTTTCCCCCAATTCAAACATTTCCAGTCTATGTATATAATGTCAGAATAAATTATTTTGTTAGGTAATATCATATATTTGCATGTATGTGTGAATATGTGCACACGTTAAATATATTAATGACTGTATGCATATAATGTATACAGTCATTATAAATTTAAAATTAATAAAACGGTATATAATATATATATATAATATATATATATATATATATATATATATATATATATATATATATATATATATATATATATATATATATATATATATATATATATATATATATATATTATGACCTTCCAGGTTGGCACCAGGAAAAAATGTGGGAGGTTCACATTAAGCCAATAGTGACCAGAGATAACTATTAGAAAAAAAAATGAATTGTGACATAATTTAATATTTTAAATTTAGTTAAAAATTATCAAGACTTTAGTTGGCTGTACCAGTCATTAAAATTTTAAGTTATTTGTGTCTGGTAGTGGGAGAGGAAGATGAACAATATCAAGGATTGTTAGTATGAGAGCTAAATTAGTAGGAATGTTTGTCTATAACACCATAACAGGTGTTTGCTCATTGTTTTTTCTAACTCACTGTTTATTCCCATACAAGATCTAACTTACATGCGTGGGTGTATGTCCATTTTCCATCATCTCACACTTCATACACATTATAAATTATTACTTATAATATCCAATTAGTAATAGCAGAATACACATGCCATAGAGGACAGATACACACATAAACCATTAATTAGTATGTTTTTTATTTATTATTTATTAATTATTTATTACATAAAATCTTACTTTTAATATTGTACAAGTTAATTATTTATTTGTTATTAGTTAGCATTTGTAAATTTATTTATTTTTTTTTTTTTACTTTCCCAATATTCTGTTACTAAGTTTTTTTTTTTTTACATGCAAGAAAATTCTTGCACATTGCTAAGCTCATTATTACAAAAAAAGAAGCATGGCTCAGTTTTTTTTTTTTTTTTTTTTTTTTTTTTCAAAAAAGATTCTAAGTAGAAAATTGAGAAAAATGAGAAGAAAAACAAAATAGTTATGGAAATTGGAATAATTTCTAAAAAAATAAGAAATAATTGATCTAAATATTATGAAAATTCTTTACTATTCCTTTATGGATAAAATTCTCTCATACTACTCAGAATAGGACTGTACATGGAATGCTAAATTTTAAAAGGTACCCAGCTCTGGCTTTTATCAGCTAATAATTTAAATTTACTTTGTTCAAAAATGCATGGATATTATATAAAATTGTTATTTATAATTTACTATAACATATTTATAATGAAAAAATGATGTCGGAATTGTATAAATTACTAACAATGAAGTTAACAAGAAAAAGTGAGCTGAATTCTTTAATGAAACACTTTATGGAGTCTCAGTTAATAAATTTTATGTTCTTGCTATGCAAAATAAAATTAAAACAAAAAATGTGTCTATTCTAACCCTATACATTAATAGGATAGTATTATATACCAAATAACCTTACCATTCACACCTATAAAAATGGGTGATAGAATGCATGACTCAATATTGTTTAATGATTAACTATAAGCAGTTTGCAGAAGCATAAATAAAACAAATAACCTTGGATTTAAATGTTGTGAAATATTTACTTAATGCTAGCAAACCAAAACGGAATAAAATCATAAATTGTTCTTTGGATAATCTTACTAAGTCTGCACAAGGGCTGTATATTATATCTATTAGAAAATTCTAAGAACATTGAAAATTATTGCAGCTTTTGTTAAATTTTACTTCAGCCTGTAACAGCAATGTTTGTATGTTTTTAATGTTCTTAATTCGCCATTATCATTGTGAGCTGCGTATATATTTCCGTTTAAATTTTCAAGTCTGAACTAAAAAAAAAAAAAAAAATACTTTTATTTTAATGATTAAATGTTGACATGTATTACTTCCTATTGCCTATTATATATAGGTAGATTTTTTTTTGTTTGAATAACTTATTATTGTTGTTATTTATTTATATGCCTAATCTCCACGAGAACATTCTCGGAGATCTTGGTATAAAGTATACCAAGTCAGTAATATATATATATATATATATATATATATATATATATATATATATATATATATATATATATATATATATATATATATATATATATATATATTTGGTACTATGTTAAAAGAAAAATGGATATCCTCGTGTTCATGTTATTAATCCAAATTAAATACTTTAATATTATGCCTTAGTTAATAATAGTAGTTATATGCATGGAGATATACATATGCCAGTATGCAGAATAGTTAAACTTACTTGACAGTATTGACTTTAAGTTGAAATTCAATATTCATAATGTTCACAAGTAATAGATTCATGTATATTTAATTATTACTAATACAACATTTTATTGTTTCAAATGATTTAGAAATCATTTTATATATGATCGTACATTCGTATGTGTGGGCACTGTTGAAAACTATTTTACCAAAGTTGTATATTGCTTTCTTATCATTTTCGGTTTGGTGTCGTATGTTAAAGGAAGATGAAAAATTAAGAGTTTGTCTCCTTATAGATTTGTTTATATATGAAATATGTTGAGTACATTTGGATGAGGAAATGGTAGAGGGGATGATTTTGATATTTGGATTGAGTAATACTCTACTTGATTACTTACTTGTTAATCCGTGGGAGATAGTGTATTTTTAAATAGCATATGATGAGATAATTGTAGTTCTTAAATGACATGGAAAATGCCCCATTTATTGATCATTAATCGGCTGACTTCCACAATATTTGTGTCCTAAAAGATGGTAGATATTTATTGAAGAATTAAGTTTGAATTTGGAGATTTTGGTTAAGCCTCAAGCGCGTATATGTGAATATTTATGTAATTGTTACTCTTTTCTCCTTTATTCGCGCATAGTTATCATCAGACAATATATGTTGGTTATAGCAGATAAAAGTTTTATGGATTTCTATAAAATGCTTGAAATAAGAATATTAATTTAAATATTAGTTTGCTTCACCATCCATATTCCAATAGAGATATAATTAATAAATGCTTTGTGTTTGTAATCTTATAAATGCACACACATTCGGTAATATGATTAAATAAGAGATATATAAATAAATCATTATTAGAATTGTGAGGTTTGAGTAACTTGAAGATTATGGTACATATTGTCATTATTTCATTATTATCATTATTAATTCATCCTCCCAATGGGAGCATAATAGTATATTATAGAAATTATCTTATTTATAGCTAATTTGATAAATTCATTATTAAATTTCATATTATAGATATACATTTGTAGGCATATGGAAAATTTACTTTATCTAAAAAGAAAGAAAATAATAAATCTGTCACTTGGATTTATATAGCACATATTAACCTACAAATATCCAGAAACAATTTTATAGAGTCAGTTGATTCTTTGGTTGTGTTTGTTTTGGCTTATTAAGAGCACAAGTGAGAATAGATGTATTAACATTGTAATGTAAATGTATAATTTTCTTTTATTGTTTCTTGTTGGTAAATGAGCAAATAGAGTGATAAATGTAATTAAGATAATAAATAGGAGGAAGTGTCTTCAAATATTAAGTGTACAAAATTGTATAATTTAATGTTATTTAATCAAGTCTGTGTCTAATGTAAAGGCAATGTTAAAATCATCATCGATGTGTTGTAAAAGAATGTTTTCATATAATAATTGTTTTGTTGAGATAAATCACCTCTGCACGGTTTTATCATATGCATTCGATTGACCATTTCCACACACATATGTTTAACATTATATAACTATGGAATTTATTAATTTGTGAGTATTTGCCATTTATTTAAACAGTACATATTTAACATATCTTAACATTGCAGTGCCAAAACATGCTTCTACCTTGCTAAGAATACCTTATCTAAATATGACTGGTTTCAATTGTCTCTATATTCTTCATCTAAGTCATACTTTTTTCTGTTCCAAATCAATCTTCTCTCATAACCTGTTCAGTGATCCAACTCACTTCTCTATTAATGTTCTATATCTATCTGTATATTCTATATCAATTTTATGAGTTTCTTCTACCCCCTCCATTTTCAGAATATTTTTCTCATTGGTTTCTTCAAATTTCAACATTTTCTGTTCATCTTGTAGTTCTATTTCTAGGGCACTTTATATTTCTATCACTTTTAACATTTCATTTGATTTCTTTTTCTCTATGTAAGGGATCTCATTTGCCCATATCTTCCTTTTTCATAATATCATGTTCATCCCCACTCATATTGATAAGCTCCACTAGTGCTTCAAGTTTGAAAATGGGCTATCCTGCAGTGGGGAATTTTGAGAAGTTGGAATTTGCAACATTGAATAATCTATGATGGGTATCTAATCTTGAGGGTGCTATTGTTGTTGTATCTCAGTCACTACACTCTTTTCCACAAGTTCCTGGGTGTCACTCACTGTCTTTTTGCTTTCTTGATTGACAATTTTATTGTGCTTCATTGATGTGGCTTTCTACAAATAGATTCCATTTGGGCTCTTCTTTCACATACAAATTATTTGCTTTGTCTCTATCTTGTTTTTCCAAAATTGGCAGAAAAATTTTCTCTCCCACTCTACCTCTCGTTCACATTTCCATTCTATATATAAAATATCTCTATGTCAAATATCCTTCAGATCTACAATTTCCTTTCTGGTAATTATTCTCCAAATCTAAAATCTCTTGTTTTCCTACATTCAATAGTAAATTTCTCTGATAATCTTTAGCTGCCCACCCCATCTTCCACCATAACCAGTTTGTTTGGGACTCACTTATGAATTTCAAAATCACCATCCAATAATCCTTTTCCATATTATTTTTAGTGGCATATAATGATATTTACTGTGCATATCCATATGAAACATTGGTCCCATTTAATTTTATAACAAAATTACTAAACAAAAATTTTTAAATATGGTTATGTGCCAATCATGTTGTCTAACCTTCAGCCCATGTCATTTTATTGAACCTATTCTATCTTTAATTCCTTTTTCCTTCTACTGCCACATGTATGGTAAATCCAATCACATTATATGAAAAAATGCACTAAATTAATAATATTAAACAATATACAAGTTATTATAAAAAGTTATATGTTACCTTCAAGCCTCTTCATTTCTTCTTTAATGTCAGCTACATCCTTTAAAAACACTTATGGATTTATGATTGTATTTTTTTCTGCTCCAGTTTTAGTTAATTACACACACACACAAACACACACACACACACACACACACACACACACACATATATATATATATATATATATATATATATATATATATATATATATATATATATATATATATATATATATATATATATATATATATATATATATATATATATATATAATCTTGCCCTTCTCATTTTTTTTATTATTGCATTCAATCAGAATATTAAAGCATGAATTTAGAGTTTTGAAATGGTGGGTCCATCCATATTTTTAAATCTCTTTCATTTTCCCTGGTTATGAATTTATATGAGAATGACTTGTAACCATTTTAAGTTATATTTGGATGCCAGTCATCACAAGTAATAGAATACATGATATATATAATATCAGATCTCAAATTTTAAATTAATATGCATCATCAAAATTATGGTCAACACATTTTGCCTAAATTTATGATACAGTTATGTATATAATCTGAGTAGTCATGTATTAGACTATAGACAAGATTAAAATTGAAACAACATAAAATAATATAAAATTGAGGTCTCATGTAAATGGTCACAAAAATGTATAAATATGTAACTCTGGGTATAAAGTTATATAATTATAATTATTGCTTCATATTGTGTTGCAGGAATTGGGAAATAAAATATTTATATATATATATATATATATATATATATATATATATATATATATATATATATATATATATATATATATATATATATATATATATATATATATATATATATATATATATGATCACAGATGGAGCTTTAACAATAGCTCATCAAGCTTTGTTTACAAAAAAATTCCGAGAGAGAATAGAAATTTCAATATCTCTTTCAAATTGTCCCCAACCTTTAAACCATGGTTTCAAGCTAATTGGCTTTCATCAGTAAAGGGTAGAGGGAATAGAAACTAGAACTAAAACCCCAATGCTACACTTTACTGATGAAAGCCAATTAGCTTGAACCCATGGTTTAAAGGTTGGAGACAATTTGAAAGAGATATTGAAATTTTGATTCTCTCTTGGCATTTTTTTGTAAACAAAGCTTGATGAACTATTGGTAAAGCTCCACCTGTGATCATAAAATGCAAGCTATAGGCAGGTTAAAAAAATTAACTTGTTTTTGTTTATCATAAAAATACCTTTGAAGATTTTAGCAATGATATAGATTGCAGAACCTTTCTACTATGTGGTGAAACTGAACTGATTTCAGACCCATATAGCTATCTAGTTTGTTTAGCTGGATTTTAAAATATTTACATATCTACAAAAATTGTGCTTTCAAGCAGATGGAACAGTTTACATATATGCTGTTCAGTAGAGTTGGGGTTTTAGATCTAGTTTCTAGTATCCCTACCCTTTACTGATGAAAGCCAATTAGATTGAAACCATGGTTTAAAGAATATTACATTAGAATTGATTTTACAGGCTAAACACTAATTTAAATTAAACATTTAAATATTATTATGCTGCTTTAATAAAATTTAAAGATTACTTTAAACAAATGTAATACTATTTTATTTTATTTATAATATCAATTTATTATAGGTTATAAATTAAAAATTTAATAAAACATTACTTATTTTATAATACATTTAATATTATTTATTATTTTAAAAACTATCCCTGATAATGAATAAAACATTAGTTATTTTATAATACATTTAATATTATTTATTATTTTAAAAACTATCCCTGATATTTTCTTTAAGTAAACTTACTATCTTACATCTCCTATCAGACTAACTACCACTTGCTGCTGAAAAATTTACACATAATCATACAAAATTTAATAATTATTATAAAATTATATATTATTATCCTATATTATTCATTAACTATTGTCTTCTATTTTTATCATTATTTTTTTTAAATCAGAAAATTACAAATAAATAGTTAAGCTAAGATAAATGCTGGCGCCTGTTGGAGCCAAGTGAAGTTTCACTTATATATATATATATATATATATATATATATATATATATATATATATATATATATGTATGTTGTATATATATATATATATATATAAAAAAAAAATATAAAAAAAATGTGTCTGTGTTCAAAGCACCACATTTGTTGTTCCATAATCATAAAAAATATTATATGAGCTATTTAAATTGTCTGTGAGATGGAGAGAAATGTGTGTATAAAATGTATTTATTAAACCTCAACATTATGGCACAATAGTCAGAAAAAAAACTATATAACATTCAGATTTGTATTTTCATGTAACAAAATCCATAGCCCAGGTAAAATATGCCAAAGCTTTCAAAAATCGAATAGTGAGATTTAAAATCTGTCCAAGCATCAACTCTTTCTCCAGTATGCTATGATTTATCATCTTATAAATTGCATTCCTGATGTTGTAGATGAGTCTCAATTTCTTTTACAATCCAGCTTCTAACAGAGGGAGACACGAAACACCGAAACATGCTAACACTTTAAGTAAAAAGATTAAAATGCAACAATAATATGCTAGTGATTAAGGAAATAATGCATATGACACACATATAAAGTAATAAGGATTTGAATTTTGTTTAGAATCAGACTCCAAGCAAAAAAGATATGAAATGAGTTTTATATTTCAAATAGGTTTATTAAAAATGGAAAATAAAATCGAACAAACAAAAAAAAACAATAATTATATGAGGTTATGTATGTGGGATCAATGTACCCATGAATTACATAATGGATGAGACATAAAATTTACACTGATCTTACCTTAACATTTTTAAATAAGTGTGTGTGTGTGTGTGTGTGTAAGTGCAAAGAATATGATTACAGCCTATTTCATTTTAATGCCAATCTAATTCTTACATTTGTTTATCAATTTTAAAGTGCTCATTCTAGCCAAAGTTAGATTTCTCACCATAGCCTTCATATAGCTGTTGTTTATACATGTTAAAATGTGAGTGAATAATGGACGTCATAGAAATGCAGATTCAGCCTAGTATCCAAATATTCATATATCATACTAATGTTTAACAGTTATTTACTAAGAGAATAAACTGGTTACTTTAGATCCACATATATACAGTAAAGTACTGATTAAAATATTAAGAAATATATTTTTAGTTTGGGTGGGTAATTATACACAGGATACCACATCAAAACACATGTTGCACTAAGACTGGACATCTTAATACTATTACAATATGAACATGTAAAGTTTAGAAAGTCAGAAAGGCTTTATGAAAATAGTTTGGAATCTAGTGTTCCAATTATAATAAAAACTCAACCAATCTAACTCTATTGGGTTGTTCTCCACTGCAAGCCTAAAAAATGTGCAGCAAGATGTAATGTGCTAAGCGCACATTATAAAAACACACAAACAATATATAATCAAAATACAAATCTGTATATTTAAATTAAATGCTCCTACTATAGATAGCTTCTTTCTGTATAGCTAACTCAACCATATACTAAAAATAGCATTATAACCATGTTTACTCAAAAAGCTAAAACAAATTATCAATTTAGTTAAATATATTGAACCTGCATTTTTAATCATCGATTTTGGAGGTGACATTATAATTAGTGGCAATTAATAAGACATTAATATACAGTATCATTATCTTTAATGTTAGATTATTAATTCTTAATAATAGATATGAACACATACAATGTAAAAATCTGACTAAGCAAACATAAACAATATGATGTAGATCTAAGTCAATATATAATAATGAACATGTTGTGATCAGTTATTATCTGTTACAATAGGAGTTTGAAACAGTGCTAGCGAGCTACATAAAATTATTAAACTATTAAAATAATGACATTCATAATCAGCTCCATTAATCATTATTAAAATCAGTGCTCACTGTATTAAAATATTTGACATAGAGTAATATATATATATATATATATATAAAATAAATTTTATAAAAACAATTAGTACAATATATAGGCATAACTACAGTACTAGAGAGATTTAGATAAATAAATGATAATTGTTATAATAATTTGTTGAAACAAATTAAAATTACAGGTGGCTTTGGAAAGATTTAGACAGTTATCAATTATATTATTTTAGTCATAAATTTAAGATTTTAATAGAGAACAATTAGTGTCAACTAAGCTAGCTTTGAAATATTAAGTTTTAATGATTTAGAAACTGATTTTAGAGCTCTGTGGTGTTTTATAAGGAATATTTCTGAACTTCTTATTTTTCACTTGATCTCTGGGCACATCAGACAGTAGAAATAGTGTATAAGAGGCATTCTTCTGGCATAAGACTTGTTGTTGATAAGTCTCCCATCTCTATGGTCATGGTTTCATGCTGTTGTGGTATATAAGATGGGTTACAAGATCATCATATTCCTTTAGAAAAATGGCAAATCTACATCGTCCTACCTACAAATTGAAATAAAAACTGTTGATGATTCTGGTAGCAACTATCAAGTATAATATAGATTTAGCTCAAAAGTGTAAAAATGTAACCTATTTATATGATTTTCAGATGAGAGAATATTTTGTCAACAAAATGAATTTACAGCTAGTCAATCCATTAGTAGCTAATTGCTATCCGATACATTAATTTACTAAATTTATTTAACTTTTTGTTTAAATTTGAATCATGATATTTTTAACTTAAATTGAGATGTCTCTCCAAAGGCATGGTAATAATTTCAGCTCAATGGACATTGTTTACTCTAAAATACATTTTACAGCAATGTTATTGAAAAAAAAAAGATTTTAAACTTCAATAACACACCATACTAACACAGATATGTGGAGGCAGTTTTTTGTTTTCAACTATTTCAATTTCAAACTGAGAAGCATTACAAACTTCTAAATAATGTTTAAATCATATTGTGCTACCTATGCATGCTTGTAATAAATGAACTGCACATCTATACATGTGATTTTAAGTTTATATATATATATATATATATATATATATATATATATATATATATATATATATATATATATATATATATATATATATATATATATATATATATATATATATATATATATATAAATATAACCTACACTCCCAACACCACTTATATGCATTACATGAGTGAAATGCTCAGGCGCCAGTTCTATTAATGAATAGAACAATATAACAAGATATATGATACAAAATTATTATTGAGACTCTTCACTTAAGTCTATGTTCAGCTCAGCTCAGTGGGTGGCTATAGGAAGTTCATAAGATATATGATTATAAGTAAATGAAAGAAGAAATATTACAAAACATTAAATATAACGTAAATACTTTTTTATTAATTAATTGCGTGATAAAGAATCAAAATGTTTATTTGTACAATCTATTAAGACATTCTTTCAACTTAATTTCTTCCTTCATCCAAGTACAACATATATCAGCTTGCTATAATTATATTACTAAACAATTCTATGACTTGACATATCATAATATAAACATCTACTTTAATACCAATCAAAAAACAAACAATACGATCTCATGGAATTTAACAAACACAGTTGAATTAAATAAAACACATTGGCCCATAAGTTATAATTCTAAAGTATGATAAAATGTAATAAAACAAATTGGCTAAAATATTTTACTGTGTTTCAATAATAAGATAATGACAAAAATAGGGTATTTTAATCTCATATCATCATCTAACAAATATGCCAACTTGGCAACCTTTCTAATACGTTGATCCAGTGGCAAATGTTCCTTATAATGTCTGTATTAAGAAAACAATATTGTCAGACACCAGCAAATCTAATATCATAACTATAAAATAATATATCTACTCTAGAATTAATTTATGAAATATGGAGATGTGGAAATTGAAACACGAATGTACACAAAAATAACTTAAGACACATTTTTAAATAAATAAACAAATCATTTATTAGACTAGAAAAAAATAGTTCAACATAATATTTCTTTTTTTTTAACAATAATACTACCTGTCTTACAGATTTTAAATTATCCAATAAACTTTGAGTATCAGTTTGGGATTATCCCATCATATAACATTAATTATACCCTTTTGAAATCAGAAATTAACAACAAAACTTAAATCTGCATACTTGTTTTGTTTAAGCGTTTCACTTAAACATAATTAAACAGAACTACATAATATACTATATTATTGGCACAATAAATATTTATGACAGGATTTCTATTAATTAATAAAATAAATCAAGCTAAGATATTTGGTCATCAACAAAGCAACCTTTTCTAACTAATGAAACAATCATTTTTGATTACAAATTCCTTCACACGCACAACAATGAAATCATATTTATTCTGATGGTTTGATGATTTATAATTATGCATTAAATAAATATACTGTGTTTTAAAACATTTAATTCCCAATTTAATTTCAACAACTTTATACCTTTATATTCGCGATATTGTTCATATTACGCGTCATGTGTGTGTGTGTGTGTGTCAAGCAACAATAATAGAAAACAATCTTTTCTTTTAAACTATCCATTCATCAAGACAATATTAAATAATTACTTCATTTCGGACAATGTCGTACTCATCAATAAAATAAGACACTAATATTACATCAAGAATTTGACTTAGCTATTTATCTGGCCACATTTTAAATAACACAGAGCTATATTCATGATTATACAGACCACACATTCCAATGGGAATTCGCATGAGGAGCGAATAAACTCTTTACTTAATATTTCTACAATAATTCATCTAATTCTAAAATATACTGCTGGTGGAAACTTTTTCTCATCACCAAGACTCTAAGAAAAACATCACTTAACTTCAAACTATCATTTCATAATATGTGTATAATATAAACTAGGCTCTACTCATGGAAATTATTAAAATATACTAAATAAACAAAATCTTTTATCCCTACAAATATTGGACCGCATCCAGATTACTTTCCATTCACAAAGCTCTTCTACATGTCTAACATTATATTTACACACTGGCTGATAAACACACACATATAACATACTAATCCGTTCAATTCTATAGAATACGACACATCTGAAATTTATACATAAAATATTCACAAACGGAACTTTACTAAACAAATGTCATAAGTGTGCAAAACAGACACACACGCGTGGATAAGAATATACGCACAAAAAAAAATAATTGTAAGTTGCATACTATACAGGTAATATGGTAATTAAATAATACATTAAGGTATTATTTTTAATTCAGAATATTAAGTTACTTTTAGAATTTAATAGTTATAATTATTATGAACGAACTTTCTTTATCATATCTAGCAAACTACTTCAGTTATACGTTCGATCATTTTAAAGCCAAAACTTTCATTTTGAAATAATAAAATCTATAAAATAAATGTAGACCTCTCTCTAATGATATATATATTTTCTCTACCTACGTAAAAGAAAAATAAGACATTTTTTTTTTATAAAATCAATTTTTACCAACGTATCCATTGCTCTTGAATAAGCATTCCGAGACGATCTAGGAGATCATAATAACCCAAATTATAAATAAAACATAATAATAAGTATGCCTATCTATCTATAATATACATTCATAATGACAAGCAAAAAAAAAAAAAAAGAAACAAAAGTTGTTTGTTCTGAGACTTAAAGTAAAAAAAAAGTTTGCTTGCAAAACATTAATCCGGGTTTATGAAATGATATGGGGATGGATTCCAAACTGTATTTGAATACAAAATGAATTTCTGTAGGATAATCAAAAAATATATATATAATCACAACTTAAATATGACCCAGCACTTCCAATGTTCATAGCATATCTATTTGAGGTACTAAATCTTACATAAGCTATCAATTTCTCTTTTTATTATGATGGAAATATAAGAAATTTTTAGCTACAGTTGAACAGGAATTATTTTATTCATTCAGTACGCTATTATTCTTAATGGTTTTCTTAAATAGCATTTGGCACTTCTTAATCTAATATACGCATAGTTTATTTTTAAATATTGCCAATTAAGATACCATGATTCAATAGTAATCCACAATTAAGACTTTATTATTATTATAGTGCATTTTTTTATGAAAGAGAACAGAAATTGCACCACAGTTCAGTCCTTTCATCCGATTTAAGTAGATATATTTAATGAGGAGTTTCCTTTAGTTATTTGAAATAATTCACATTTTTATTTCTTTCATTAAATACATATTATTTTTAGAAATACCAGATAAATAAATACAGTCACTTTTTTATAATTAATTTGAGCATGACATGATATATCAAGATCTAGTGTCTGAACCTACCCTGACACCTCTCTGAGGAATGCCAAAGCACGAAACCATGGTCAGGGGTTTGGGGAGGGGTTCCTGACAGAGATATTTTAAGTGCTGGCTTTGGATAAGCATTTATCGAAAGCTTGTAGAGGAATTGGCAATCCTCACTGTTTATAACTTACAAGCTTAAGAGATAGGGTCATGTGATCTATGAATTGATCTATGACTTTTATTTTGACTATTTACACATATATTTAATTTTGCATTTAACTCTCATAAAAGCATAATGCAGAAGATGGTGAAAAATCAAAATAAATTCTGAAAAACAGTCCTGCATATATTTCCAAGATATATTAGAAAACACGTGAATTAATTATATAACAATAATGTCCATGCACTGTATCTTCTTTCTTAATTATAGATAAATAAAGTAATGTCATCTTAACACTAACGATATACATTTTAAATATTAATAATTATGTGTTGGTTAATTCAATTGTTTAAAATTAAGGAGGGAAATGAAAAAAAAAAAAAAAACTAACATATCTTCCTAAATTTCTTAGCACAATATATTAATTGAAGACCTTTCCATAATGAATTTATTATAACTCTTCCAGAAGTTTATTCCAAAGTTTTTTGTTAAAATTAATTTGACTTCAAGAAAAAAAAATATTTGTTACAGCAGGGAAGAGCAATTTTATTGGGTGCACTTATAACAAAAAATGAGCATTTTTAAATCTCAACTCTCTGTTAAATCAAAAAAGGTCATTTCTCTTCAAACAGGTCAACTCCAACGTTTTTGCACCCAAGCTAATTACATATTCAAAAAAAAATATATATATTTTCTTAAAAAAAATCATTCTGATTTTTTTTTACAAGTAAATCAAGACAAAAAAAAATAATGATAATAAAATAAATAGCTTTTACAACTTGAAAGAAATGAATATTAATTAACTGTTAAACAAAAAATAAATAATAATTTATTTAATTTATAAAAATTAATCATCTATCAAAATATTCATTAATAATTGAAAAGAAATACATTTGTTAAATTATTAAAGATGATTTCTGTGCCTTAAACATGTACAGGTTAATTGTACTATCGTTTAATGTTTTTAGAAGATGAAAATGAAGTGATAATGATGCAGATTAATACATACATGCAGATACACTATACTATAAATATTAAACTATCTTGACTAAATATAATTGAGGTGACTATTAATGTTGATATAGGGATAGGTATCAATGAATAAGAGATTATGAAAACATTCAAATCAATACTAAACACTATCATAAAATAACTTTGTGTTTTCCTGCCAAAATATACCAATTTATATAATAACAACCCCTCTCTCTAGCATTAAATACTTCACTAACCACAATAATAATAATGAATACTTATAAAGTTGTCAATCAACTGCATACACAATTCATATATAAGCTTCAAACACTCTCCAGCAAAAATATCTAAAAATTCTAAGGTTATTTCTTTTTTTTAATACAATATAACTATTCAATGCAGATACAAAGTACAAAGTATCTCAATTCCTTGTGCCCATTCAGATGGTCATAATATATATATATATATATATATATATATATATATATATATATATATATATATATATATATATATATATATATATATATATATATATATATATATATATATATATATATATATATATATATAATTCTTCAAAACAATAGAATAATTAATACAGTAAACATACTGAAGGTGATATGTCATCATTTCTATAACATTCTTGTCTTGATTATTGTACATGCTTACATAGCAATAAATGTTTTTTGATCTTTTTTCTAATGTATACCAAGATGTACCTTTATATACTTTTCCACAAACAATAATCAATTTATATATTACAAAACTTTGTTTTAGATCCTACATCTAATTTTTGAATTATTTATTAATGTTTTTAATATTAGGAGTAGTATTACAAAAAATGCAACTCTACATATATTTTTAAAAGTGGTTGCTCTTGTCTTTTAATGTTGTTAGTATTATGTTTTCATTTGTAAATGTCCTTACAGTCACATTTTGGGTGCATAGTCTTAAGGTTATAACCTTAATATTTATTACTTATGTAATGAGTATGAATATAGACTTTACAAATTATTAATTACAACTTTAAATTGTTTTAAAAGATTTCTAATTATAAGACCTTCATACTGACTCGTAAGTGGAAATATTTCATGTATGTTAATGTACTTAATAGCTTCATACTTTCAAATCAAAATGTTTTATAGTCATCTATATATTTAGAAATTAGGTTGAATATAAGAGTGACAACTCTTTTCCCTTAAAGTTATTAATATTGTGTTTTGATTTTTAGAGGTCCCTACTGTTGCATTTTAGCCTCATAGACTTAATGTTATGTTAAAGATAAATGGTATTGATGTCCAAGTAGATTTTATTTTATCAATATCTTTATTACTTGAAATATTACATTTTTTTCTTAAAATTATCAATAATATTATAAATTCATTTGTGATTGTATTCAATACTTAATAAATCCATAGTAAATACATTTATATTACTTGTTTTATCAGAATTATATTTACATCATTTATTATTTTTAAACAAAAATATTTTAAACTAGACAATTTATGTACCAATGGCACATTTGAATCCCATGGGATACATCCACTTTTTCAATATCCTTTGTATTAAGTGCAACATTAAGATCCAAATCTTGAATTGACATTTTTTTTTTCTTTGAAAGATATACTCCATTTTAAATCTACTAA
The DNA here is from genome assembly GCA_028023455.1 of Epiperipatus broadwayi. Lineage (NCBI taxonomy): Eukaryota > Metazoa > Onychophora > Udeonychophora > Euonychophora > Peripatidae > Epiperipatus > Epiperipatus broadwayi. Next base: position 2,975,471 of record JAQFVV010012457.1, read on the forward strand.
ATCTTTAATATGGATGTCATGAATCCAAATTAAAATAAAATTATGGGGGGGGGTAGATTTTATGTATTTCAATTATTTTTTTCTACATTTGTTGTACTTGAGTTATTTTTAAGTGATATTCTTTCTACTTTAATTGTTTTGACCAATTTCTGTTTCCATATTTTACTTATTTTTGAGCATTTCCAAATTTATCCCTTGTATGGTTGTTGATTGTATGCAGCATCTTCCTGTAAGAACAGTATGGCACATCAAACAGTACCTTAATATTTTATTATTTATAGGTAAACATCCAGAGTATGTTTATCGGAAGTTCACTTTTTTTTTTTTACATATTATGATATAATAATTATATTTTTGAGTTTTTCATATAACAAAGCATTTATTTGTTTTATATTTAGTTATATTTTACTGCAATCCTATTAGGTACACTTTAATTTTATAAATTTTATGTTGTTTTATGGAGTATGTGTATTCCTTATTAATTCCAAAATTTTGAAACATGCGATTTTAAAATATTTTTGCAGTCCTTTCACTTATAGTAACTTGTTAGTTTCATACACTGTACAATGCACACATTTTTTGTAAGTGGATATTAACATTTCTACCTTTTTAGTGATATCTTTATTGTCTGGCAATTGCTTAATCTATAATTTAAGCTTATTCACTTTTAATAGGTTTAGGGTGTATTGTACTTTATTGAATGTTGTTTTACTTATATTGTAATTTTCACTTATATTGTACTTTATGGGGTAGTGTGTGCTCTTCAAATTGTCTAGCATTTGTTTTCCATGAAAAAATGATATTTTATATTTCAGGAATATTTTCATGTTTATCAATTGTATCTTGGTTTCTAGAGAAGATAATTCTCATGGTATATATTCCATTTTTCCTATGCATTGAGACCTTGTTCACACATATATTTTGCCTAAGATAAAGGTATTGAAATATACTGTGCTACTTTAAAGGGATGTAGTGTTACTCTGAAGAGGCATTTTTACTTGAAATCCCTCATGATGATGTTAATTATTTTCTACAACGGAATGTGAAGCCATTTATGTCTTAAAATTGATATGACATTTACTTTCAAAATTCAATTTATTTACATATACATTTAAGTCTAATCCAAGTAAATCAATCAATTATGATCAACATGAATTGTAAGACATACACATTACATATATTCTTGATGAAAGATAAAGTATGTTGATGAATTATTTCATAATTAGTGAGTCCATAAGGCTGATTGAGATGCATAGTGTTCTAGAAATTCCATTCCTGAACCATGTTGATTAAGAAATAAAAATTTGAGGTAGTCTGTAGGCTGGGGCAGCTGGGACCATCATGAATGTGCCATTAAAGAGTTATATGGCCCAAGGTCTGATTCACTAGCCCTGGCTGGCACTTGCATTTATTTTCCTCTTTGAATTTGTGAAGGATACTTAAGAATAGCTTGTCAATTGGACAATTTGATCCCTTGTCAAATATAACTTTACATCATCTTATGGACCAGATTGAAAAAATTATGATTTTGATGAGCTTGATATGTCCTAAGTTTCTTTTTTGAAAGTACATTTTAACAAGATACTGGCATCGTCTGAATTGTTAATCCTCATTAAGGTGATGTTCCATAGGTCTGTCCACAACATTGATCAAGAATGTGGATTATGGATTCCATTAATCTCAAACATAGGAAGCAGATGGGTTTGATGTTATATCCCCTTTTATAACAGAAGATGGCTGCCCTAGGTAGAGCCCCAAGATTGACTTTCAAGAGAAAATAAACAAACTTATGGCTGAGCTTAAGCAATATGATCATCTTTGATAGTGATGATATGCCAATAGGAAGGAGAATACCCATTTTTGTTTTGCACTCTTAAACCAATTGAAATACTTACAAGTAAGATATTTTATTTTGAAATAGTGTACTGGAAGTACTGATGTTTTCAATTATGACAGTCACTTGTTGATGAATCCAAAGTCTGCACCATTTAGGAGAAGACCGATTTGTAGGAGTCACATTCTGAGGTCATTAAATTTTTTGGTTGTATTTGAAGATTTTAAAGGAAATATTATGTGTTTTTTTTAATATAAAAGACCTTGAATGAATAAAGCCCAAAACCATTTAATATTGTTGGCTCATGGTGTAAGTTCAAGCTGATGACAGGGGGCTTCCCATTCCCTGTTAGTATAGCTTCCTAAATAAGATTTTATTTTTGGTGAATGCCTGTGTTGGGAAGAAGCCAGACAAATAGTATATAATTTTAGATAATAATATGGAATTTAAGAGGATGACTTTACCCAACAGGGTCAGGTATATTTTGGATAGAGATGTGATTATGCCTTCAACTTTGTTGAACAGAGAGCTTTCCAGATTTCTCCTCATAATGGAATAGGGTAAGCCCAATGAAACCCCATAAAATTTTGGGAAAGGGCTTCAAACATGCTGGTAATTTATTTGCCAGTTGGAATCAACCACAAAACCAACTTTCCTCTGTTGACTCTAAGACCAAATTCGCAGGCGGATTGGTCCAAGAGTTTTTCAAGCCTCACCAACTCATCCTGGAGTCAGAGAAACACTACCACATTGTCCATATAAAAGATGTGACATATGTTCTGTTTTCAGCATAGGAATTGAATCCTGGGAAAGATAACATGAATGCTTAACAGCAGTGGGTTGACATAAGCTGTGAATAGGTATGACATATATAAGATAAATTTTGAAGTATGTATTTGCTTCAATGAGGACTTTTCTACTTGTAGTGCTTTGTTTACTGAAATAGTGTATGCATTGTACTACTGTGTTTTGACAGCAATGCTTGTTTTTTTTTCATATCATTTTAAAAGATACACATGTGCAATATTATCTTTATCACCATCCAGAAGTAATTCACCGAAAGATTGATAAGTCATATAAGGTTAAATATTTTTGTATGTGGACATTGGAAAAATATAAAATATGTTGGTGGTTTGACTTTTGATGAGTATTGTCATATGTTTATTATTGAGCAAATAATGCTAGTAATTATCCTACTTTTGTTTTATATAATAATTGTCATTGTCATATAACTTTGCTAATACAAATTTTACTATATGTCAGTTTATATCAAATTTTGTTTAAAATCTTTACTGTTTATTAAACATTGTCATTGCAAAAGATATAATATATTACCTGACGAAAATGTGTATATCAATCATAGTATTGATTTAATTATACTTTAGACAATTTTATTAAACGATTGTTTAATGAGACGTCTTAGCCTCAATAGGATAAAAATAGTTTAGTTAAATATTGGAACATTTTATTTAAAATGAAAATATCATTAACAGTTCACCTCAAATGTTCGTAGTTGTAATATATACTTTTGTTCGTTTATAGGCAATAATTATATTATTTATTTTGGCATCCTATCTAAAGTAACAGTGTCTATGTTTATCAAATAAGTTTCTATATTAGTTTGTAAATGAATATTGGCACTTGTAAATTCAGTATTAATGTTAATAAATATATTTATTATTATTTAAATTTAGTTTTTGTTGTGTATGTATGATTTATTCTGTTCTGAATTTTAACTTATATTACAGATATCTTGGTAATTTAGATAATCAATTTTAATTACAGATTCGAAATCCCAATTTTAATATAAAAAATAGATTTACACTTAAATGAATTGAATATTCAAGTAATTTTATTTTGAATTAGGTAGTTCAATTTCAGATTGCACATTAATTTATTTACCTTGCGAATAAGGAAAACATTATTTAGAACATCGTTATTTTGTTTGTTATTTTTATGAGAGAAGTCAATGTTTTCTGCAGTCTACTAGAATGCCATTGATTTGTTCAACAACATAATAAGTTGATTTAGTTCAAAGTTAAGAAAGAACCCTGATATCATTATTTATTATATCATTGATTTATTATTAATTCAATTTATTAGTGCAAAACTTAATATTGTTGCAGAATAAACTTATTATTGCTTTATTGTACTATAAAAAAGTAAAATATTTACACTCTACAAGAGTGGATTAGATCAGATCATGACAATAAAAATGATTAATGATAAACATTTGCTGCTTACAGTTTTTAACAATAATATATAAAGAGATTTCAATAGAAAATGTTATCTTAAATGCAAATACTTATGTGGCTTAGATAATGCATTAGGATGAAAGGGAAATTTAATTTTTTAAGTGTTGTGTTGATATGAGTGAAGTTTCTCCTCTTCCTAATTGATTCATTTGATTTGTAATAAGATGCATTTTGTCATCGTTTCATAATCCCTCTATTTTGATGCATCTCTCCATAGTAACATACATATAACCAAAAACTCATTGAGCTTAGCTGTACTATCATCATCAGAATCTCTGAAGACGATTGTGTAGTATTGTCACCATTACATTTGTGATGGTTGTCAGGGAATCCATTACTTGGTAAATTGGATTTGGGTCTTCAGATTTTTTTCTTAGGATTTATATATATATATATATATATATATATATATATATATATATATATATATATATATATATATATATATATATATATATATATATATATATATATATATTATTATATATTGTAACTAATACAAATGTAGTGACGGGTGTCATTGTAAAGCTTATAAAAATATCTCCAAATAAATCCAATGGTTTGGTTTGTGGGAAAAATGTTGACAAAATAAACTAGTCATTGTAATCCTTTTTATCTAGCTGTATAGGTTTTACTAAGTGAATATGGTCTATCAGAGTGCCTTTTAGGCTAGCTAAGCCTAAACAAAGTTATATTCTATACCTACTTACAGACATACCTGGATTTAACCCATTTGACACCTTATCTATAACTGGATGTAAGGTTTTGGATTTTAGAACCATATCACATTTGCAATAACATTAAGAAAAACATGAACATACTTCTGCTTTAATTGTGCATATAAAATTTATCAGAAAAATATTACTTATATTTTAATAGCATAAAAGCATTTCAACATTTTCATAACTCTTGCTAGCTCATATCAACCCTATATGTTTTTGGGGGCAAGTCACTCATCTTTGGATGAAGTTTGATTATCTCAATGGTGGTTATTATCTCATGATGACTCACTAATGATAAACAAATAAATTGAAATGATGATGATGACAATATTGATACTTCCAATCACAGCTTTAGACCTAATGCCTAACATAAAATTTGTTTTTTATATATACATAATTATTTGCCTAACTGTATTATACTTATATTGGGAATTAATTCTTAATATTAACCAATGATGATGAATAATCATAATTAATAAGACAATTATACTCTTAGTAATAATATATGCCTGTTTTAATAAAACAAATTAACATTTATTATGCTAATAAACTATACATAATATGTAAATATATAAATTAAAATTTATATAAATAACAATGATGAATTGATTTATTTTTAAATCATATTATTAATGATATTAAATCTTCCACCTTTTAAGTTAATAACTGTATCCAATGATTATATCATAGTATGATGTTTGTTCATCAATTTGGATAGGTAATAACTTAAAATTTGTATCCACATTAAAAATATTTTATAAAAAATAAACACTATTTGCATGCACATATTTTTGTAACCATGTCAATTTAAACATAGCATATAAAACAAAATAATTAATTAGAACAAGGTTAGTCAGATTCTAGAGAAGTAAAAGTGTTTACAGAAATAAGCTTTAAATTACCTATCTATCCTCTGATCAATTAAAGTCACTAATACTAATTTTATCAAATCTAGCTGCCCCCAATGCTACATTTCTACCACTTTCAATAATTAGGCTCCAAAGATATATACATATGAAAAATATAATTATATTACTGTGTATGTATTGATCCCCTTTATTAATTAAGTAATAATAATAAAAAAAACTTTTTAACATATCTACAACATATTTCATACAATTTAAACTAATATACAATAATAGATTTCACAAAATAAAATACATTAATAAATGTATATGTATATTAATTTCAGAATAAATTTAATCATTACTAAAGCAATAGCTAATATTACTGAAAGTTCTATTACTGATTTTGGTTTTGAGATAAAAGATATAAAGAATTTATTATTAAATGTTTTGTTTATAGTTACTGACATATTAAAAAATATATAATTAAAATTCATATTATTAGTTCTTCTTTTCCAAGAATTTAAATTCAGCTTGTTGAATATTTATAAACATGACAGCAGTGACAAACACCAATCTGTATCACATGTATGTTTACCAATTTTAGTGCTTTACTGGAACAGTTTTATTCTTTTTCTTGGCTTAGGCTTTCAATTCTTTATTGCAATGACAATGGTGAAATTACTTGCTTCCATAGAAACCATTTGGCACTGGAATAATTTTTTCATTTTTTTCAGCAAACTTATTCATATTAAACAGAGGTAATTTTTTTTTCAAGTCTAGCTTCATAAACTTTATCTTTTCTCAATTAGCTCTGATGAAAGAATGTCAGCTGGACAGTTCAACTGAAATTTTAACCTTGTGAGTTTAATTAACATATCATATATATTTTTTTACAAACAATATATTTTTTCAAAAAATAATTTTAACATAATATTTTCTTTTAATATCAGTGTAACAGTAAGTTTATTTATGTAAAATATAAGCACACTTTCAGATGATGAGAAATTCAGAAAAACCTGCCTATTAAAAATAATCTGAATCATTTTTATAACCTATAACTTAATATGCAGAAACTAAATAATTAAAACAATTAGACTTAAATTATTGTTATGGAAATAATAACATAATTGATTAAGTATAGACCAACTTTGAAGAAAGTTAATAATAAAAATCAGAAAATGATTAACTGAATAGTTTATGTCCACAGACAACTGTTTATGTGTGTTCTAATCCTAGTTTTTAAAGGCAACTATTAAATAATTCAACATATATATTACTCTTTGGTTTTATCAAAACAAAACATGGAATGATAAATATTTCCTCCAAATCCCTTTCTGTCCAAGGATTTTGGGATCAAATCAAGTAGGGTTTGAACTTAGATGCCATACAGATTCCTTTCCTATCCATGAAAATGTGATAATGATTTTTTTTGTTTTTATTTTATTCAAATTATTGCAATTTAGCCGAAGGCTAAATTAAAATGGGCATTATATATATATATATATATATATAATGCCCATTTTAATTTAGATATATATAGAGACCAATTTATATATTTGCATATATATATATATATATATATATATATATGCAAATCTATAAATAAATATTTAAAAATACATTATTTAAAAGCTTATAAAAAATATATGTATAACCATCACTTAGGAGGGCTTTCAACTAACTTGTAGCTACAAGTTAGTTGAAAATGCTCCTAAGTTACACCTATACATATATTGAACCCAATCATCAATGATATAAAACCGTCCTTAGGAAACAACAATCACAAAATCACCTCTTTATTTAAATTTCTTAAATTAGAACCCAAATTTCTTACCTTCTTAATTAAGGTAAATCAAAATGCCATGCATACTAATCACTTTTTACACTTCAAGAGATATCTAAATAATATTGATCCAATATGCCCGCTCTGCATGACTCAAGAGGATACTTTTGACCATATTATTAAATCATGCCCTCGGCTGGTAGGCATTAGATTGCTAATATCTCAAAGTTTGAGCATTGACTTTTACAAAACTCTATCATTGAAAGACTCCTTACAAAGTAGACAATTTCCTTTCATTAGACTTTCATTGTTTTTAGTTCATACAATCTGGAGTGTCCGTTGCAAACTAATCTTCACCTTCCCACCTCCAAATCAAAATGTCATATTTATCGATCATCTTAATAAGTTGAAAAGTAAAGACCTTATCCTTTCTTCAAAATTCCTCTATAATGAGACATGGAATCTCTTTCAAATACCGAAAATCACCTAAGACATAAACAATCACACACAAAATTTGATACTAGCATTTCCATTAGAGATTCTCCAGGGGATTAAACTTTAGATCCATTTCAGATTCTCAATTAGGATGTTAGAACTTCTTACCAAGAAAGACAATGTATTCACATATTCTTAGATAATCAATTATTTTTCATTAATAAAGTTATTTTTGAAACTACATATATTTTTATACGCTTTTAAATATTGTACTTTTAAATATTTATTTATAAATTTGCGTATATTATTTTGAAGATATACAGAAATTGATTTATAATATATATATATATATATATATATATATATATATATATATATATATATATATATATATATATATATATATATATATATATATATATATACTCTTATAGAAATACAACTGTGTTAATGTCAATATACATGTACTCATGGTGGTTTTAATTTAGGAACAGCTGGAGGTATGATAGAAAAAAGTGAAAAATATATGAGAGCAGGAATATATTGTTTCAATTGTAAGAATCAATAAATATTAAAATTTTAGCTATATAAAGAACAAAAAAAAAACAATCGGAATAAATAAAAAAATGTTTTTTATTAATAAAAAATAAAAATTAAGTAGCCTTATTTTTAAAAAAAAAAAATAATAATAATAATACAATTAATTATATTTTTGCTGACATGGAACTTACAATATATAAAACTAGTAGAATCTGTGAGAACCTATAAATATATAAAATACCGAAGAAAAAATGTTTGTCAACAAATAGCTTGTGTAATATAGCATTATTAAATTATAAAATGATAATAATTAGGATTGTCTTATAAAAGCATTTATATTCAGTTAAAATGTTGACAAAATTATGTTTCTATTTTGATAATACAAGAAATAAGCCTATGTGTTTCAAATGTTTTGCAGGAATAACAAATCAGTTTTAAAGCATTTCTTAAACAAAAATATGTAAATTGACAAATAATTCCCTAAACAAATCAATTAACAAATAATTAATTAAGTTTGATAATATCCCATTTTAATCTATGCCCCATTTCATTTATTTGTTTGAAATTCTAAATATTATTTTTAATATCAATTTCTTATTTCAACTACCAATATATAGAGGGAACTTTAGCACTATGTACTATACAGTTTTCCTTTTGTTAGGATTTTCTTAAAAAGACACACAGTGAATAGATGTTAGTCTGAATATTTATTTATTGTATATCTACCTACACATTTAATACATAAAAATAACCTATGCAGTAGAAAACATGCATAAATAAATAAAAAATAATATTATTAATGGCTAAAAACACATTAAAACTAAATGACTGTTACATTGCATGCAAAAACAAAATACATATCTATACACATGCAAAAAGTCATACATTTAAAGTTTAATGCCAGTGAAACGACTGAAAGACTGAAGTGAAACTGTCATGGATATATAGTTATAAGAGAAGTTACAGCGAAGGTCTTCAATTGTTAAGTGGATTCCAAGAAACTGAATAGAAAAATTATTATTATTATTATTATTATTATTATTATTATTATTATTATTATTATTATTATCACCATCTTCATAGTCATTATCATCATCGCCATTATTATTATGTTTCAAAGAATTTTATTAAACAAATGTTACATAGATTCTTTACAACAAACGATTGTATTCTGTTACATAGGCAATCATAGGACTGTGGAACAAGTTCTAAATTTTAAAATCAATTGTATTTTACATTTTAAATAATCTGTTTGATGGTTATTCTGTTATAGGTTTGATGGCTGTCTTATGAGTGACCATGTTGCTGCTGCAATATCTGGAGCGCTAATTTTGTAATCCCCTCTTTTATTTGTTGAAGTTTTTTTTTTTGTAAATGTTGCTGGATGTCTTCTTGTATTATTACCAAATGTAAATGAGCATCTTGTTCACCAGTATGCATATAGTAAAAAAAATATTGCTCGTATTGTTGGGGTAGAATTTTTTTTTAAAAGATTGTAATATGTTAATTAATGATGTATTTTTCCTTTGGTAAGTTTCTATTAACAATTTGTGTATATTGGATAAACTTGTGCATGAATAGAATATATGCTGTTGTGACTCTTCTGCTGTGTGGCAAAGATTGCAAAAAGGATCAATGTTTTTTTTATATAGGCGTCTGTATCGAAGGAAATATGATGTTGGTAGTGCATAAAGGTTTATTTTTAATATAAAATCAAAATATTTTGGTTCTAATGAGCATTTTTTGAATTTTTTCAATAATTGATAATTGCTAATTCCAAGCATTGTTGTTTGTGTGTCTCCGAGATTTTCTGGGTATAATAGTTTGGAAATTTGCCAGTATGAATATTTATATGTTGCTTCTATGTTAATTTGAGTAGATATTGTTGTGACACTTTGTATTAGTGAAGATAAATACTGTGAATTTGGAGGTGGAGTATCCGTTGGTGTAATTGTGAGCAAACATTTTAGTTTAGGGAATTGTCTTATTGTTGATGCTAATATGTTGATTGATTACTGTATATGGAATGTGTAAATAGTGTGAAGTCCTAAACCATTGTTTTCTATAGATTTGCTAAGAGATTTAGCGGATATTGCAACGGCTTTGCGTCCCCATAGTAGTTTAGTGCATAATGATGATATTTTTGATTTGAAATGTTTAGAAAAAATTATTATTATTATTATTATTATTATTATTATTATTATTATTATTATTATTATTATTATTATTATTATTATTATTATTATTATTATTATTATTATTATTATTATTATTATTATTATTATTATTTTTACCACCAGTGAGACAAAAAAGGGGATCTTAAATTTCTGCATAATATTAATTAACATAATATTTCTCTATCTAACCTGCAATTTAAACTAAGTATCAAAAAATTGCATAATAATAATAATAGTGTCCACAACATTTTTGAATGCAAAATGTTTATTCTATTGTATTAAGATTATCATCTTAATTTTGTTTACTCAGAACTTATAATAAATTCTTTGGACATTAAACAGTATTCTTTACAGTCTAAACAATTCATTTGACCCATCTATTTGCTTTTTAATATTTGTTGAAATCATTATTTTTCTGTTTTTTTATTATTATTATTTACATCATCATTTTTTTTTATTATTTTTGTTTTGCATTTAGCTTAACATTAGTAATTACATGAAAGTATTTTCTAAAATTATTATTAATATTTACTAAGGCTGTAACCTTATGAAAAAGCGTCTGAAAAATTTGAAGGAAAGGACCTCTACAAGTCCTAGCCACAAGCTTATGCACAGAAGAAAAGAGGGAAACCTTCTTTACTTCAACCTACTTTTATATATGAATAGGTGAAGATGAAGTGGTTAGTTCTAAGAGTGTGAAACTATTCAATACTTCAATAATTAAGTCCACAATTCTTATTACACATTAATACTCGCGAAATCTTACGATTTACAAAGAGTCAATGGAAAGACCTTATAGTAAGAAATCTATTACGATTATTTAAAGTTGTAATTATAAATTTTATTAAACGCACTTTATTCTATTAAGTAATATTAACTAAGGCTATAACCTTATGAATAAGCATCTGAAAAAAAAATGAGAGTATTAATGTGTAATAAGAATTGTGGACTTAATTAGTGAAGTATTGAATGGCTTCACACTCTTAGATCTAACCACTTCAGCTTCAACTATTCATATATAAAAGTACGTTGAAGTAAAGAAGGTTTCGCTCTTTTCTTCTGTGTGTAAGCTAATGGCTAAGACCTGTAGAGGTCCTTACCTCCGAATTTTTCAGACCCTTATTTATAAGGTTACAGCCTTAGTAAATATTACTTAATATAATAATGTGCGTTTAATAAAATTTATAATTACAACTTTAAATTATCGTAATAGATTTCTTACTATAAGATCTTTCCTTTGACTCATTGTAAATCATAAGATTTTCTGAGTATTAACGTGTAATAAGAATTGTGGACTTAATTAGTGAAGTATTTAATAGCTTCACACTCTCAGATCTAACCACTTCAGCTTCACCTATTCATATATAAAAGTAGGTTTAAGTAAATATTTTTTTCCTCTCTTCTTCTGTGCGTAAGCTTGTGGCTAAGATTTGTAGAGGTCCTTACCTTTGAATTTTTCAGACGTTTATTCATAAGGTTACAGTCTTAGTAAATATTACTTAATATAATAATGTGTGTTTAATAAAATTTATAATTAAAATTATTGTGAACGAAAGAGGCAATGATGCTCCTAAAACAAGTACTATAAATGTGCTAATTTATTTGTTTGCAAAACATAATTGGATTTTAGAATAGGACTGATATCTAATTCATTATTTGCATGTACTATTGGGAAAGGTATGTATATGTTGTCTGTCTTGGAACAAATATAAAATGAAGTAATGTGTTACTGGTTTTGTCTAACAAGACTCACATGAAACTTATCTAGAACATCTAAATTTATAGTTCAATAAGAACTATGTTACTTCGAGTTCTATGTTCGTATTTTTGAGACATATTATTTGTTTAACATTTTTCTCAAAAAATAATTCATAAAATGAAGTTTTATTTTTTTCAGAAAATTTTACAAGCACATGTCATTTCTCATTTCAATTACCAAAACCAAATTTAATTGTATCACATTTATCTATCATTTATTTAACAACACAAGGATTAAAGTCTACCATAATAATTATAAAAAGCTGTTCATCCAAAAAACGTAATTGTCTGTGTGTGATATCAGCTATTATGTTGAATAACTAATCTTGAAACTCTGTCTCACACACCATTAATGACCACTGCATTGTTCTTCCAAATTTTATTTATAATGATTCTTACTTCCCTTGTACTTTCAATATAAGTGCAACTGTAATAGAGAACAAACCCACTTTTCAAATCAATTACTTCTTCAACTTTTATTCTAACTTTACATTGTCTAATAATATCCCATTTAATATAATACAAAATTTCATTCACTTCCTGCAATCTTTTATAACTTGAAATTGATCAGCAGTTGTAAGTACCAAAATAAAAAGTTGTGATCAAACTACACATGGGTTTCATTATCAGGTGACACTTAGCACCCTCCATGTTTAATCTCACAATCTGCCTTGTGTTGTGACTTTTCAGCTTCCTAGGGAAAAGGACTATGATTTTTTATCTGTCATGGTAGTATATATCTATTAGAAAAAATAATTAATTCACACACACATACATTCTGCATTATCAGGTAAATGCGAAGGAAGAATGAATGTATGTGGATGAACAATTTGTATATATATATATATATATATATATATATATATATATATATATATATATATATATATATATATATATATATATATATATATATATATATATATATATATATATATATATATATATATATATAAAAAATATATATAATATATATATATATATATATATATATATATATATATATATATATATATATATATATATATGGTATATGTGGACATCATTAGGCTGCCTAAACTTAGATAAAGTTACATTATATACCTACTTATACTCTACTGGTTATGAACCTCGATTCGTACACTATTTATAACAGTGTGTAGGACTTTCCGTTTGATAACCATATCACATGCACTTATATTAAATTAAAAAAAAACAACATCATATTATTCTTTAGTTGTGAAAATAAATTCTCAAATTATCATTAAGTGTATAATATCATAAATTCATATTTAATATTTCCAAACGTGTTACTAGCTCATATATAATACTATAGATTAATCGGTCGCAATTCAATAAACCTTGAGTGACACTTCACCTTTGAATCGTAGTTATTATATCTTATGTTATTTCATAAATAATAAACAAACACAATGATAACAACTATTTATGTATGGCCATTAAACATATTTATCTAGACCACTGTTGATTAATAAAATGATGATGATGATAATTATGCTTCTAGTCACAGCTTTAGAACTAACTCATAATATCAATTTTATATTTTGTCATCCTATAATTATTTATCCAAATTATTCCCATATTTAAATTATGACTTAGAGATTGACTTTAATCAGTGATGATGATGACTAAAGTAATTTCACAAGACAATGATTACCTCTTAAGACATATACATGAATCTTTTAATAAAAATAAAAAAAAACAAATGAAATTTTATTACTGATTAATCATTAATAATATAGATAGAAAATGTACATAATTAACAATGACAAATTACATGTAAATAATAATAATAATAATAATAATAATAATAATAATAATAATAATAATAATAATAATAATAATAATAATAATAATAATAATAATAATAATAATAATAATAATAATAATAATAATAATAATAATAATAATAATAATAATAATAATAATAATAATAATAATAATAATAATAATAATAATAATAATAATAATAAGCAAATATATTCCATGCTTACTTTAATGAAATGTAAATTCATTGTCTATATCATATAGCTTAATGTGTATATATTTATCTCTCTAGTGGGTGAATAAAAATATCATATCCTAGAAATATTCCAACATTTAAAATAAACTCCCAGTGCATGAATATACTCACCTATTGCATATAACATTCATTTTAAAATGTATAAATTTAAACATAATAACAATCAAGAAACAAGTAGAGAAAGGTTTCCTAGATCATAAAGATAAGAACATAATAAAGAAATCGATTTTAAATTACTCATCTCAATTTTCATCAATCTAGGTTATTATTACTCTTATTAATCTCTCTCAAAATGCTCAATTTCTATTTTTGTCGATTTATACATCCCTACTTAACAAATATACATGTAATTATATTTATATTATTGGTGTGTTGGTTTATGTCACTTCCCATTATCAATAAAATTTGTACTCAACTTTTTATACATAATATAAATAATAATTATCATAATAAACATATTAATACATAATAAAAACATTTTTGAATAAAGTATACATTTATAAATGGTTACATGTAAAGATAATTCAACAAAACATCACTTATTGATAAAGTCAATATTTACAATTATTAAAAGAATATTTACTAATAACAGGTTCATACTTAACTACTTAGAGAGAGATAAACAGATTTATTTAAATAAGAAATGTTAATAGTCATTGAGAAAAGAAAAGAAAAATTCATATTACAACATTCCTCTTTTATTCCCGATGTAGAAACAGTTTGAAAGAGTCCAATGAATTTCAATTTTGAAGACAGCTTGTTTGAGGTTGCGAATTTGAATTCAGCCACATATCATTATGTAAAACATAGACATTACCAATGGCAATGGTTTTCTGGAACAGTTCTATTTTGGGCATGGACCTGCAATTCTTAGGTTTTAATGTGATAATGAAGATGATGCTGTGAAAGATATTGCTTGTTTAGGGTCTATTTTAGCACTAAAATTGTTTTTTTTTTTTTTTCACTTCTTCTGCTCTGGCTGGATATGACTGGTTTAATACAAGTAATATACATTTCAGCACTGCTCTGAGTTTGTCTGTTTTCATAGAAATTTCAGCATTCAGCATCAACACAGGTGAGACAATAATATTTTTAAAGCTGGCTTCTTCTTTCATCTTTGGAGATCAGTCATAAGATGTTTGAAATATTTTTTTTCGATTTAAAATCGTCTTCTGATTTGCATAAGATTAATTTGGAATATAGGACTCCAACAAAATATTTTATCGTGTGATAATGCTTTAGAAACCCTTATATATATATATATATATATATATATATATATATATATATATATATATATATATATATATATATATATATATATATATATATATATATATATATATATATATATATATTTCCATGAAATCCAAAAGGCAATAAGAATTATTTTCTCTCATGGTCTAATTTTTCAGAGTGTATATAGGTTCTGGCCTGTTGTTTACATCATACAAATATTTGTTACTGAAACACATGACAATTCATATTAATGTATCTGGATAAAATATTTTTCTTTGAATTGCCAATTTTTTTTAAATTTATTATTTGGAGTCGTTCGAATATCTTCAGTCTATAATTTTAATATCTGATTAATGAGCAATAATTCTCATTCCCCATATTTCTCACTTGTGAAATTGACCTTTTATCTGTTTCTCAAGGACCTATAGATACCAAATGGGCATCATAAAGTAAGACAAATTGATCTTAAACAACATACAAGAAAACAAATTTTCACAAAGAAAATACAAATTATTTAAAAACTCTTTAGTATATCTGTAAATGTTTATGCTTTATATTTGTACATACACACACATACTCATCAATATTTCAATATATAAAATCTGCTTCTCAAAAACAATCTATACAATTTGAAAGCTATAGATAAGTAAGACCATTAATATAAAGCCATAAAGTAAATTAGTAATGATAAAATATCAAAGTCAAAGCATAATTATTAAAGAAAGAATATTAAATCTATTAGATATAAATTAACTTTAAAAAAGGTTAACAAGCAAACTTAGAAAAATGATTTATAGAGTTTGTGTTTACAAACAAGTATTTATATGTGCTTTAAAATTCTAACTTCTAAGTACAACTATTAAGCCACTCAGAGTATACATTATTCTCATTTACAAATACATTTACTTCTGTTTCTAATCACGACTCAATCCTTTTTTCTTTTCAAAAATATACAGTACATATAGCCATATAATTCTATAATTAAAAATCACTTCTTTTCTTGTCAAAAACTTTATTTGATGTATATATATATATATATTATAAATATAATATATATATATATATATATTTCCAACGTTTCGACTATCTTTACTCTATAGTCATTTTCAAGGATCTAGAAAAAAACATTACATTATAAACAAACTTCACATAATAAAAACAAAAAAATCAAAAACAATATAAAGCATATAAACCCCATAAAATTTAAAAATAAATAAAATACATTAAAATCAATTAAATTAAAAACACAAAACATACACCACACTTACTTGACTCCCTTCTCAAAAAACTTTCCCTTTTTACATTTTTTATCCAAAAAACCAATTGTTACAATAAAAAAACTTATTTCCTTTTTCTTTCTTATATACTTCAAAAATGAATTTATTTCCAAAAATAATTCTTTATATTGTTAATAATAGAATAGTTAGAGGAATTAATCTATGTTCAGAGGAGGGGTTATTTAGGGAGGAATTGGAGTGTATAAAAAATGAGGCAATAAAAAATGATTATCCAATTAAGATTATTAATAAATTATGTGGAAAAAAGAATATAGACAAAATTGAGAGGAAATTTAGAAAAAAGAAAGAAAAAAAGAAGGAATTTATGTATAGTGGGTATAAAGTGTCAAAAAGTACTTTTTTTAAGATTAAAAAGATAATGAGGGATATGAATAAGAAATATGGTAAGGAATGTGGTTTATTGTTGAAACCAGTATATAAAAGGAAATGTAATTTAGGTAATATGATAAGAAATAGGAATGTTGAAAACATGAATGGTATTTATAAAATAGAATGTTTGGATTGTAAAAAAGAGAATAAAGATGTATCATATATTGGTACAACAAAGAACAAATTAGAGACAAGATTGAAACAACATTTGAGAGATAGGAATTCTAATGTAAATATACATAGTAAGGAAATTGGACATATAGATTTTAAGATTAAAATGTTGGAGGAGGTTAGATTGTATAAAGAAAGAATGGTAAAAGAGAGTTTATATATAAAAAGATATAAACCTGTTTTAAATAGAATTGGATAAGACATGAATAAAGAATTATTTTTGGAAATAAATTCATTTTTGAAGTATATAAGAAAGAAAAAGGAAATAAGTTTTTTTATTGTAACAATTGGTTTTTTGGATAAAAATGTAAAAAGGGAAAGTTTTTTGAGAAGGGAGTCAAGTAAGTGTGGTGTATGTTTTGTGTTTTTAATTTAATTGATTTTAATGTATTTTATTTATTTTTAAATTTTATGGGGTTTATATGCTTTATATTGTTTTTGATTTTTTTGTTTTTATTATGTGAAGTTTGTTTATAATGTAATGTTTTTTTCTAGATCCTTGAAAATGACTAAAGAGTAAAGATAGTCGAAACGTTGGAAATAAGTGGATATATATATATATATACATCAAATAAAGTTTTTGACAAGAAAAGAAGTGATTTTTAATTATAGAATTATATGGCTATTCTCATTTACTAAGACAAAGTTGAATAAAGATAGAAACAACTTTTTCTCCCACTGTCCTTCTGAGGTTTTGGGTACATGGTCATGTAGGGTTTGAAATCAATGCCCTATAGCTTATTCTCCTACAAAATAAAATGTGATGTTGATTAGAGGCAGGTTTAAGAAATTAACCAAAGGTACGTCTTAAAACCCACAAAAGTACTTTTGGTTACTTCCTTAACATTCCTCAACAGGATATATAATTGTTAATTACCATTATATTTATTATTTTTGTTATTATTACAATACTTATAACTAATTTTCCTTCTTGTTTGTATTACATAGATAGATAGATAGATAGATAGATAGATAGATAGATAGATAGATAGATAGATAGATAGATAGATAGATAGATAGATAGATAGAAAGATAGATAGATAGATAGATAAATAGATAGATAGATAGATAGATAGATAGATAGATAGATAGATAGATAGATAGATAGATAGATAGATAGATAGATAGATAGATAGATAGATAGATAGATAGATAGATAGATAGATAGATAGATAGATAGATAGATAGATATATAGATAGATAGATAGATAGATAGATAGATAGATAGATAGGGAGGTAAAGATGTATATAGATAGATAAATAGATAGATAGATAGATAGATAGATAGATAGATAGATAGATAGATAGATAGATAGATAGATAGATAGATAGATAGATAGATAGATAGATAGATAGATAGATAGATAGATAGATAGATAGATAGATAGATAGATAGATAGATAGATAGATAGATAGATAGATAGATAGATAGATAGATAGATAGATAGATAGATAGATATATAGATAGGGAGGTACAGATGTAGGTAGATAGATAAATATATAGACTATAGATAGATAGATAGATAGATAGATAGATAGATAGATAGATAGATAGATAGATAGATAGATAGATAGATAGATAGATAGATAGATAGATAGATAGATAGATAGATAGATAGATAGATAGATAGATAGATAGATAGATAGATAGATAGGGATGTACATGGGGTAGATAGATAGATAGATGTGTATCAATTGTTTTGTAGCTGAAGAACATAGATAGATGGATAGATAGATAGATAGATAGATAGATAGATAGATATATAGATAGATAGATAGATAGATAGATAGATAGATAGATAGATAGATAGATAGATAGATAGATAGATAGATAGATAGATAGATAGATAGATAGATAGATAGATAGATAGATAGATAGATAGATAGATAGATAAATAGATAGATAGATAGGGAGGTAGAAATGTAGGTAGATAGACAAATAGATAAATAGTTAGATAAATAGATAGATAGATAGGGATATAGAGAGGTAGATAGATAGATGTATAAATAGATAGATAGATAGATAGATAGATAGATAGATAGATAGATAGATAGATAGATAGATAGATAGATAGATAGATATATAGATATATAGATAGATAGATAGATAGATAGATAGATAGATAGATAGATAGATAGATAGATAGATAGATAGATAGATAGATAGATAGATAGATAGATAGATAGATAGATAGATAGATAGATAGATAGATAGATAGATAGATAGATAGATAGATAGATAGATAGATAGATAGATAGATAGATAGATAGATAGATAGATAGATGTGTATCTATTGTTTTGTAGCTGAAGAACAATAGATCCAGAAACTTTTTGATATCTTTTGATGAAACTATTCAAATTCATTGACAAAATAAATGAATAAAATATATTATGGTCTATCTTTCTCAAATTTAATATTGTGTTTTATTCCTAAATATTCAGTAACAAAGCATAAAAAACACTAAAGTTTTAAACTACAATCTACATTTTAAAAAATGGTGTTAGGTTTCAAGTAAAATAACAAGTAAAAATAATATGCAAAGATGAAAAGGTAAAAAAAAATGTTATATTATCCAGAATAATGGCCATATGAAATACAAATTCTAAAATTGACAGAAAAACTCTTATAATGATAATATCATTTTTTCCTGAAAATTGTTTATTTTATGATTGAATAATAATAACATGAAAAAGAAGAAGATGAATAGTAGTAGTAGTAGTAATAATAATAATAATAATAATAATAATAATAATAATAATAATAATAATAATAATAATAATAATAATAATAATAATAATAATAATAATAATAATAATAATAATAATAATAATAATAATAATAATAATAATAATAATAATAATAATAATAATAATAATAATAATAATAATAATAATAATAATAATAATAATAATAATAATAATAATAATAATAATAATAATAATAATAATAATTTTATTTTTTTTATTTATTTATTTATTTATTATGAAGCAAACAATAAATGTATAATACAGTGAGATAAATTCCATACAAGAAAAATCTTGTGTGAAGAATTTAAATGTAACAACTAAAAACACTAATAAAATAAAAAAAAAAAATTATAAATATGACATAAAATATTAAAATCGCACAGATATTGCATTTGGCAATTCAATCACAGTGGTAAATAATTACATCATAACATATAATATAAACAATATATATATATATATATATATATATATATATATATATATATATATATATATGTAATAAAATAAAAATAATGCTTAGCATAATATAACCAGTGCCATAAATGCTTTTTAAAAATCAAATAAGATAGTGATCATTAAATTCACAGAACAATCTCTTATAAATACATATTAAATAATTTAGAACCATTATAACTAAATTGCTTCCTACTGGATGTTTTAAGAAAATTAGGTAAAGCTAACTGATATTTAGTAGATAAACGAGTATTTACTAAAAAACACTAACTAATACAAAAAAAAAGTATAAATATAATATAGATATTAAAATTATACAGATATTACATTTGGAAATTCAATAACAGTAGTAAATAATTACATAACATACAGTATAAACAAAAATAAAATAAAATAAAATAAACAAAATAAAACCAATGCTTAGCATAATATAACCAGTGCCATAAATGCTTTTTTAAAAATCAAATAACTAGTGCTCATTAAATTCACAGAACAATCTCTTCTAAACATATTAAATAATTTAGGACCATTATAACTAAATTGCTTCCTACTAGATGTTTTAAGAAAATTAGGTAAAACTAGCTGATATTTAGTAGATAAACGAGTATTTACAACAGAAGATTTAGTATCCAAATGAAGTTTCCTACAATAAATATCAAGAATCACTCTATATTTACACAAATGAAAAATATCTAGTATATTAAAAGTGGCATAAATATTTTAACAGATGTGGCACGTGATCTACCAAAAATGATACGCATTATATAATTCTGTAAAACAGACAATATAATCATTGCAAAAATAGAACAGTTCTGCCAAATTGATATATTATAACACAATAAGCTTTGATAAGAAGAAATATATAAAGTAATCAAAGCTGACCGAGGAACAAAATTAGATAAGTAGAAAAACATATAATTTAATTTACGTAAATGAGAACAAAGAAAGTCAATATCGTTTGACCAAAAAAGTCTGGATTCAATAAAAACACCTAGATAGCAAATATTATCAACAAAAGAAATGTTAGCACAAGTACAAGTGCTATTACAATGCCAAAAATACTTATTACAAATAGTAATGTTAAGCGAATGAATATTTGACCTATAAGAAAAATTAATAGCTTTTGTTTTATTCAGATTAATTGATAAATTATTAAATACTAACCAATTACTAATTAGGATTAAATCATCATTAATTATTTTTTCAACAAAATTATATGAAACTGCAACATAAGATAAAGCAATATCATCTGCAAAACCATAAATCTTCGATTCTAAAGGTAAAGAAAATAAATCATTTATATAAATTATAAATAAAATGGGACCCAAAACTGAACCTTGTGGTACACCATGGTTAACTGTTATAAAAGAGCTTACAACACCAGAAATATTTGTTGCTTGTTTTCTATCCTTTAAGTAACTCGCAAACCATGAAATAAATCCACCACGAAAACCATATGAATATAAACGCTTAAGTAAAATTTTGTGAGATACAGAGTCAAATGCCTTAGACAAGTCTAAATAAATAGCAACAGTTTTAAAATTCTTATCTAGTGAAGTTGTCGAATTGTTTACATGACTATAGAAAGTGTCCAAGGTACTTCTACCAGAAATAAAGCCATATTGAAGTTCAGATAAAATATTATTTTTAGATAAAAATGACATCATTTTCTCTTTAACCACCATCTCTAACAATTTGCATATTACAGATATAATAGATATTGGTCTATAATTGTCAAGCTGTACAGGATCACTCTTTTTAAAAACAGGTGTAATAAAACCAACCTTCAAACAAGTAGGAAACAAACCAACATTTAAGTAAAGATTAAACAAATAAACAAGAACAGGTATGAAAGCTGACTTATTTTCCTTAAGAATATTTGGTGTTAACTTATCTATACCAGCTGAATGAACATTCTTTAAGAGATCAATTTAACCAGATAAATCCAAATCAGTAACATCTGTACAGAAAAAAAGAATTTAGACAAGAATCAGCAAAAGCCAATTCTTGTACTGGTATTCTATTTATTGATAGATCTGAAAAAAAAAAAAATATTAAACAAGTCAGCAACACATTTCTCATTATTTTCTACTTCAATAAAATTATCATTGTGTTTTATAAATTTAAGTTGATTTGACAAAGGCTTTTTTACAAGAGAAGTTATCAACTTTCATTTCAAAGAAATATTTTTATTATTAAAATATTTTTGATAATATTGAAATTTGAATTTCTGAATATCAGATTTAATCTCAGTATTCAATTTCCTCAAAGTCAACAAATCTCCACCCAAACATTTTAAATGATTTCTTTGATTAATTTTTTCAATCAAATCATTCGTTATCCAGACTGAGCGTTTGGCTTTTTGCTAGTCAATTTAAAACTAACCATAGATTTTGTAATTAAATATTTACAAATATCTTGAAATTTTAAAAATGCTGAATCAACATCATGCAGAGCAAAAACATAATCCCAATTCTGATCAGATAATAACATTTTTAGTTTATTATGTGATAACTTATTAATATATAAATGAGTATTTACATGTGGTCTACAATTTAATAACCTCAACACAGTTGCAAAATGATCCGAAATAAAAATATTTTGTACAGACGATTCATAACTTTGATTCTGGTTTAATCTGACAAATATATGATCAAAAATTGATTGACAAGATTTAGTAATACGAGTAGGTGAAAAAATAGCTTGATTAAAACCATAACTATAAAGCAAATTCAAATATCGTACGTTAGGCCCATGCAGATTATTACATAAATCTATATTTAAATCTCTCATAAGAATTACTTAAGTAGTATGTAAATCAGACAATAACACATCAAGTTCAGCTATAAAATCCAAAATGATACTTGTGCACGATCTATATAAAGCAACAATAGTTAACACAAAACAAGGTAAATTCAGATGAATCAAAACACATTCTGCAGAGGCAAGAAATGGATTATGATACTTAAATTTAATGTTTTTTTTTCACAAAAACTAATACACCATCTGAACGCGAAGACGCACGAGGAGAAAGAATATTTGAATAGCCATCCAGAACGTATAAATGCTGTTCTTCAATGGAAATCCAAGATTCAGTTAAAATTATCTCATCATAAAAACCGGCAGGAAAATCATTTAAATACACAACAAATTCATCAAAATTAGATCTAACACTTCTTATATTCATATGAAAATCATTTAAATTAGACAAAGTTTCATCATGAGGATAAAATGCATCAAGCTTCACTTTAGGAAATAAATTTCAAAACGCTGACAACTCAGATTAATTTTTAATTAAAACACACGGAGAATTTAAATCATTTCTAATATAAACCAATCCATTACGTATAAAAGCCATACCTTTACGTTCACGCATTTTTTTGCTTAGCCTTCCATAACAGCTGTCTAATATGTGGAGTTATATGTTGATTAATATATAACCGCTAACTAGATTCCGTTAACAAAAAATCAGAAAACGATTTAATAACATTGCTCTTCAGTAAAAATGATTTAGCTAAATTTCGCGAAGCAAAACGAGTAACAATAAAACCTGCTATATTATTATATTTAGATTTTTCCGATAAACATTCTCAATACAATTAGTAGTAAAGTTTTCAATTTCAAGTTTTTCCGCCAACTTTGTTACAATTAAAGATAAATTTTCATTTTCACAAAAGGGAACACCTTGTATTTCAATTTCACATTCCAACCGTAAACGTTCCATAGAGTCAATTTTTTTCCTTTAACAAAGTGATTTCGTTTTCACAAGAATCATACATATTTGACAATCGTAGTAAATTATCATTATTTTTAACAACTTTACCCCGCAAAAAATTCACGTCAACCTGAAGCTTCGCAACCGTTATCGTAAGCTCTGAAATTGTCGTATGGATAAACGGAAGTAATTTTAATTTTTCCAAAATATCTCTTAAAATCAAGTTCGAAGAATCACTATTATTTACCATAATAGAACCATCACTATCAAGTGGAATTCTACAAACATTACATCTCCATTCCTGCTTTTTTTTTAAAGACATTCGTCAATAGGTAACCTCTCCTAACGTTGAGCACATGTAATGAAAACTGATGTTACAGCCCATACACGAAACAAAATTTCCATTTTTAGATAGTAAATCATGATAAATCTTGAAGAAAGACATTTTATAAGCAAATCCAATTAAATCCTATTTTACTGAACACAATAAAAATTAATATTTATAAATAAAAATACAGTAAAACAAAACAAAAGCAAGAGAGAAAAATTGAACACGTCTTTAATCTAGAATAATAATAATAATAATAATAATAATAATAATAATAATAATAATAATAATAATAATAATAATAATAATAATAATAATAGTAGTAGTAGTAGTAGTAGTAGTAGTAGTAGTAGTAGTAGTAGTAGTAGTAGTAGAATTACAGGTAATTTTTACATGATTCTATCCACTTTAGCAATGTTAATTAATCACATTATTGTCCAATAGACTTTTCTGGTTTTATGCTCATTCCATATTGCTTTGAGAATTGTTCAAACACAACCTGAAGCTGTGGTATTTGTTTATTTGATGTCAAGAAGACTGTGATAAAGTCCATGTATGCAAGACATGCAATTGTCTGTGTTGTACCAGGTATTTGAACTCCAATGAAGTTGCTATTGATTTTTTTAATAAAAGGATTGATATAATAAATAAACATTAATGCACTAAGAAGAGACCCTTGGGATAGTGATTGTGTTGGGATGAATGAGGGTGAATTTTGGCCATTCATAATAACATACAGTTCTCTGCTCAGTATCAAGTTTGCAGTCAAATATAGCAGACCTTTGGGTATTTTAGTCTGCTTGAGCATATTCAGTAACACAGGGATTCTCACTGAATCAAAAGCTGAAGCAATATCTACCTGCACCACTACTGTGCTGTATTTTTTCCTCACCCTGGTGGCTATCACATGGTCTTAAATAACAATGTAATATGTACTTTTAAAAAATGAATATTGTAGCACTTGAAATTGAACAGACAATAATAAGATTCAACATGTATCTTGCTATGACATTCTAATACTATGTAACTAAAAGGATCAATAAAGTTTACTATTGTTGAAACTTAATAGTAGTCGTAGTAATAGTAGTAGTAGTAGTAGTAGTAGTAGTAGTAGTAGTAGTAGCATCAGCAGAAGTAGCAGCAGTAGCAGTAGCAGCAGCAGCAGTAGCAGTATTAGTATTAGTAGTAGTAGTAGTAGAAGTAGTATTAGTAGTAGTAGTAGTAGTAGTAATCATAATAATAATAATAATAATAATAATAATAATAATAATAATAATAATAATAATAATAATGATAATGATAATGATAATGATAATGATAATAATAATAATAATAATAATAATAATAATAATAATAATAATAATAATAATAATAATAATAATAATAATAATAATAATAATAATAATAATAATAATAATAATAATAATAATAATAATAATAATAATAATAATAATAATAATAATAATCAACATATTAGCATCAACAATAAGACAATTCCCTAAAGTAAAATGTTTGCTCCCAATCACACCAACAGATACTTCACCACCAAATTCACAGTATTTATCTTCACTAATACAAAGTGTGACAACAATATCTACTCAAATTAACATAGAAGCAAAAGGCGAATATTCATACTGGCAAATTTACAAACTATTATACCCAGAAAATCTTCAAGACACACAACAACAATGCTTGGAATTAGCAATTATCAATTATTAAAAAAAATTCAAAAAATGGTCATTAGAACCCAAATATTTTGATTTTCTATTAAAAATAATCCTTTATGCATTACCAACATCATATTTCTTTTGATACAAGCATCTATATAAAAACATCGATCCTTTTGCAATCTTTTCCACACAGCAGAAGAGACACAACAGCATATATTCTACTTATGCACAAGTTTATCCAATATACGTAAATAATTAATAGAAACCTACTAAAGGAAAAATATACCATTAATAAACATATTACAATCCTTAAAAAAAAAAACTCTACCCCAACAACACGAGCAATGACTTTTTTACTATATGCATACTGATGCATGAGATGCTCATTTACATTTGGTAACAATAGAAGAAGACATCCAGCAACATTTACAAAAAAAAAAAAAAAAAAAACAACTTCAACATATAAAAGAACGTGATTACAAAATTAGCTCTCCAGACATTGCAGCAGCAACATAGTCACTCATAAGACAACCATCAAACCTATAATAGAATCACCATCAAACTAGAGACTATTTTTACTGTAAAATACAATTGTTTTTAGAATTTAGAACTTGTTCAAAAGTTTATATAATTGCCTATGTAACAGATTGCAATCTTTTGTCGTAAATCTATGTAACATTTGTTTAATAAAATTATTTGAAACATCATCATCATCATCATCATCATCATCATCATCATCATCATAATAATAATAATAATAATAATAATAATAATAATAATAATAATAATAATAATAATAATAATAATAATAATAATAATAATAATCAATTTTTTCAATTTCAATTCAATTCAATTTATTCTATGAAATAAAACAAAGTACATCACAAATATTTAAAAACTCCAAACAAGAAAAATCTTGTGTGTGGAATTTACATGTAAAAATAAATTAAATAAAAATACAATCAAAAACTCAAAAGAACAGTTTAGGAAATAAATAAAATTAATTAAATAAATAAAATAAATGACAAAATTAATACATACTACACAACCATTGACACAAATATTTTTTGAATGATATATAAGAAATATTATTCAGATCAATTGAACATTCATATACAAATTTATTAAACAACTTTGACCCAGAATAAATATATTGTCTTCTACTAGATTCCTTAAAAAATTTTGGTAAAGGTAATTGAAATTTATTAGAAAGACGAGTATTTAGAACATAAACTCTAGAATTCAGAAAAGGTTTAGCACAAAAAATATCAAAAATAACTCTATATTGATATAAGTGATTTACATCAAATAAACCAAATGCAATATAAATATCTCGAACAGAAGAGGAACGAGATCTACCAAAAATAATGCGCAAAGTATAATTTTGCAAAACACGCAAAGAAGATAAAATATGTGGAGAAGCATTACCCCAAATAATGATATTGTAAGATAAAATACTCTGATAACAGGCAATGTAAATAAAAATGAGAGCAGACCTTGGAAGAAATTTAACTAAATAATAAAACATATAGTTTAAATTACGTAACCGTTGACAAAGATAGGTAATGTGATTTGTCCAGGACAATCTGGAGTCAATATATATTCCCAAATAACAATAATTATCTGCCAAAGGAATATTCTCACAAGTACATATACTATTATAATGCAAAATATACTTACAGCAAATTTTAATCTTAAGAGAAAAAGAAGTACGCTTGTAAGAAAAAAGAATAGCTTTTGTTTTATCTAAATTGACCAACAATGAATTATATGCCAACCATTTACCAATTGAGTCCAAATCCTCATTCACTAATTTTTCAAGAAGATTATAAGAAACAGCATAGCAAGATAAAGCAATATCATCAGCAAAACCAAAAATCTTAGAATGTAACTTCAATGAAAATAAATCATTAATATAAATTAAAAACAATAGAGGACCAAGTACTGAACCTACACGACGCTCTTCCGATCTTAATCAACACAACATCACTGATAGTACCATAAATATTAGTAAACTGTTTCCTATCATTTAAATAACTCTCCAACCAACTACCAATAGATCCACGAAAACCATACAAGTAGCAACGCTTAATCAAAATATTATGATTAACAGAATCAAATGCTTTAGATAAATCAAGATAAATAGCCAATGTTTTAAGTTCCTGATCCAATGAAGATGTTAAATACTGAACATGATGTTTTAAAGCATCTAATGTACTTCTGCCAGGAAGAAAACCATATTGATAGTCAGATAAAATTTTATTTTTAAACAGAAATGACAACATTTGATCCCTAACAATCATTTCCAATAATTTAGAAAAAACAGAAATAATAGCAATTGGCCTATAATTGACCATAAGAGTAGAATCACCCTTTTTATAAACAGGAGTAATAACATTAACTTTCAGACATTCTGGAAATGATCCAGACTGCAAAGATAAATTAAATAAATGAACTAAAATAGGCAAAAATGCAACCTTATTTTCTTTAAGCATCTTAGGTGTTATACCATCTAGTCCAAAAGAAGTGACATTTTTTAAACTATCAATTGCTACAGACAACTGAGATTCAGAAACATCAGAATATAAAAAAGAATTCAAACTTGAATAAGAAGACAAAATCTGCTCAGGCACATCACGCATCGATAAATTTACAAAATACTCATTAAACCGATCAGCTAAATATTTTTCATTATTCTGTAACTCAATTAAACTTTCATTATATTTAATACATTTAATACGATCAGGAGAAGATTTTTTAATCAAAGAATTTATTGTTCTCCATTTCAAAGAAACATTTTTATCACTAAGAAATTCTTGATAATATCTAAACTTCAACTTTCTAATATCAGACTTAATTTCAACATTAAGTTTTTTTAAAACATCTGATGAGCCATCCAAAGATTTTAATACATTTCTCTGATTAATTTTACATACCAGCGCATCTGTCACCCAAAGAGATCTTCTTCTATTCTTACTTGTCAATTTTAAATGAAACTTTGCTTTAGCAATTAAATCTAAACAAATAGCTTGGAACCCCAAAAATGCATCATTTACATTATCTATCATAAAAATCTCATCCCAATTCTGAACAGATAATAAATAATTCAATTTAGAAAAAGATAATTTCTCAACATCGGAACAAACATTAATATTATCCATACAATTCAATATTTTTAATTCAGTAGCAAAATGATCTGTAAGAAATAATTTAGAAAGAGACGAATCAGAAAATAAACTGCGGCTTAATCTAACAAAAATATGATCTAAAAGAGATTGAGATATAGGAGTAATACGCGTAGGTGAAAAAAGCGTTTGACTAAATCCATAGCTATAAAGTAAATTTAAATAGTCTATAGTAGACTTACAAGCATTATTTAACAAATCAATATTTAGATCACCCATTAAAACAGCAGATTCTGAACCCAAATCTAATAACAAAGAATCAAGTTCAGTAACAAAATCCAAAACTTTACTTGTACATGATCTATATATAGCCAAAATAGAAAGCACACATTTAGGGAGTCTCAAAGTTAATAAAATACATTCTGCAGTATTAAATGTTGGAATATTGAAAGAAAAGTCTAAACCGGTTTTTATAAAAACCATAACACCACCAGATCGTAAATGCATACGAGGAGAAAGTATACTCGTATAGCCATTCAAACTATATAAATTTTGTTCTTGTAAAGAAATCCAAGTTTCCGTTAAAATAATTATATCAAAATGAAATAAAGGAAAATTATTTAAATAAACTACAAGTTCATCAAAATGACATCTAATGCTACGTATGTTTAAATGAAATAATAATAATAATAATAATAATAATAATAATAATAATAATAATAATAATAATAATAATAATAATAATAATAATAATAATAATAATAATAATAATAATAATAATAATAATAAAGTGTTGTCCTGCTATGCTTTTAGATAGCATCCTTGATAAAGGTTCCCAGCAAATGTGGAAAAAATATATGGATTTGGATTAAAAAAAAACAGTTTTAAAACATCACCCGAAGATGATTAAGCAATACATTTTAGGTCAAAAAGTGGGTGATTTATTGTGTATTTTAGGTTTTTCTTAAGCGCTACACTAACTCAAGATATTAACAAAATAGTGTCCACATCAGAATGCAAGCCAAAGTTTGGTGTACATTAGATATTGCAAACATATAACAATATTAGAGCACAGACAACATATGCGAATATAGCAAATTAAATTCACAAAATATAAAACAATTTCCAAAATGTAAATGGGCCAATCAGGATGACCTAAATGGAATGAATGATACGTATATTGATGAATATGATGCTCATGAGCCATTGAATAACATTTGGACATACGAAGACATGGACGAGATAAATCACAGATTTAACAATACCATACCGATAAAGTTGCTTACTTGATTTAAGACATGTTTCTCAAATAAATCAGTTATATTGGCAGTGATAGATAGAAATATGTCTCTACAAGTTTCCTAGACGAATATTATACAAATATTTATCAAGGACTAGAATGTGGAGCACAGTATTAATCACAGGAGAACATACCAATTCAATGTATCTGTCGGTAGAATTCTTTAGTAACAAACAGTTTGCAGATTATCAAAAAAAAAAAATACTTTGGAAAAGTATGCTTTTGTTGTGGTAGTTAAAGAAATGCAAAATTATCACACTTGTCTTATTAAAAATACCTATTTTGGGTATAATATTCACAATTTCACAAAACTAATGAGACGGTTTGGACAGCCACTACATATGAAACCAACATATTGCTCAAACATGCTTGCAGTGTTTTTTTTTTTTCAAACAGTTTTTTTTATTTAAAATAAAAATCAGTTAAGACATTATATGGGAAGACATCATGAGCATAAAAATGTATCAGTAAGCAATACTGATCATACAAATTAAATGACTTAGACTTCAATGTTTTGTGTGTAGCAGTAGAGAACATCTGACAATAACCTGAGGAAGAAAGCACAACAGCAATGAACAATCAGCTGCTAAAACACAGGAAATATTAATCGAAGAATATGCAATAGAGCATGGTGAAAATCAAGTAAGCCCAAACAAAAAGCTGAAAAACACCAAACAGCCAAAGACTGACCAAGACATAGATGGCATGCAGAAAAACAAAAAAAAAAGAAATTAAGTTTCCAGATAAATTTACAATAGAAGGAACTGAAAATCAACCAAGAACTGATAAGAAGAGAAAGCAGACCAAACATTAAGAATGTATCCAATATATAGATGACTTGAAAAAAATAATAAAAAACTAGATGATATACAAAAAAATAGGAAACAAAGTAAGCTGAAACTAGTAGATAACTAAGTACAATCCTAGTTGTTAGAGAAAGAAAAACTACCCATAGGAAAAAAAAAAACCTAAAAGAAGTGAAGCAATGATTAAACTGACAAAACTTTATCAATAAAATCAGTTAGAAAAAAAAAAAAACAAATCAAGATAACAATAAAAGATTGGAATCTGAGACTGGAATTGAAAATATACTTGATGAACACCAAATATGAAAAATAGATAGGGAAAAAATAATAAAATTGCGAAGAAATAGACCAACAAGATAAAGAAGGTATAACTGAAGGAGAAAAAAATAAAGCAAGGATAGATAAGGATCTAAAACACATCAATGTCATAGATGGTGGCTGAAAGTTATATGGCTTAAAAGCAGAAAATAATGAACTGAATGACATACAAGAAAATAATAAGTGAAGTAAAATAGAAATTGCAGTCGAGTAAGTGCCATCTCAGTTATTTGAGCAAGAGAAATTAAGCAGTAAAAAGAGGATAAAACTTGGAGCAAAAAGGTAAATCAGCTAAAAATTTACCAACAAAATCAGTCAGAAAGAGCAAATCATGATTGCACCAAAATATTGTCACTTCAGACTGAAATTGAAGACATGATTGATGTCCAACAAAGAGGGAAAATAGCAACCAAAGTTTTACCATGAGCAACAATAATGAACAAAACATTGTCTTGAAGTGATGGAAGTTATCACTTTTGATCTGCCTACCCAAATAGAAACACACATTGAAAACACCTGCTGAACATAGGCACAAACCAGACCGACCAGCAAAAAAGATAGAAGATTTAAAAAGGTGAAAATTAAACAAGAGTATCCTCAAAGTGAGTTGAAAATATATGGCTGGGCTGTGGCAATGTATGAAGGGAATGGGCTAATGTTTCAGGATACTGAGGAATTAAGGTAGACAAGAATCTAGGCAAGTGCATAAACAACCACAAGTATATTGATGAGACTTAAAATCGCTGTGATAAATGTAAGAAGACTTAATTCAATCAATGAATTTTTTACCTTATAAAGATTTTTTCCTGATATACAACAAGATATAAAAATTAAAGAACCATGATTAAAATGAATCTTCTATTTGCTAAAAAAATAAAGAAATATGATCAAGATTCATTTCGAATTTGATAATAATATGTTGAATCGAAACTTATTTCCAAATAGGATACAATCATTTACAATAACCTATATAAATATGTACTTTTGATGAAATAGTATGGCTCCACGCGAAATTAAACTGTGTTAGAATATGAATAATAGATATAAACATGTATCTCGCTGCAAGTAGATGGCATTGAAATACTATGTAACTAGAAAAATCAATAAAGTTTATTATTGTTGAAACTTAATAATAATAATAATAATAATAATAATAATAATAATAATAATAATAATAATAATAATAATAATAATAATAATAATAATAATAATAATAATAATAATAATAATAATAATAATAATAATAAACAATAGCAACGTTCTGAATAATTAACCAAACAGCATTGTAATAGTGATGATACTAATACATTGTTAGTATAAAATTTTATTTTTTTCCTTCCGCTTTACTTAAGTAGGGCATATCAGAAAGAATACAATTGCTTCCTTTATTTATTAATAATTAACACAAATTATTTTCTCAAAAAAAATATATTTTTTTTTTTTTTTTTATTTATGAAAAAAAAAAATATTAATTAAATAAACGAATAATTTATGAAAAAATCGTTAAAATATTATTGATTGTTTTGATAATTATGTTAATTATATTTGATTATTTTTGTTTTCATGACAATAAATAAATTAATTAAACTTGTTTTTATTTATAGTTATACAATTTTAAGGAAACACTATTTAAACTTGCAATAATATATTTATTTGATTTAACGAAAGAGTAAGATTTCTACTTTTGATTTTATTGACATTCGTGTCTTTTGATTGTATTAATAAACATTATTTTAAATGGTTTGATTAGCATATATATATATATATATATATATATTAAAAGTCAACTGAATAGTTCGGTTAGACTAATTAAAAAAAATAATAAACACTTGATCTATTATAGCTTAAGTTATAGAATATATTTCTAAACAATGAATGCACTTTTTGATGACACAAACATTATTTTCATTTTCTAGCTTGCTATAGTATTAGATTACTATAATTGAAATAATAATAATATATTCCAAAATATTAATGAAAAAATGTTACCAAAATACTTTTAGACAGAGAATGCACTTTTATTTTTATCTCTTACAATCTAATATACAAATACCGTCTGATTGTTTTTATTATAGTATTTAAATATAACATATTTCTTTATTTAAAAAAGCAATAGCTAATCTTTACTTAAATATTTTTAGATAAATTTAGGCAAATACAATTATGAAGACCTATAATTATGTTTATATTTGAATTTGATTTTTTATATTTAGTAATTAGTAAAAATTGTCTGTCTTATTATATAGGTCTTTACTACTCATATTTTTTATCTTTTTTTTAATTGCCTAAAAACGATTTACTCGCTGACGAAGAAGCTTCCAAATAAACCAAAACAAATCCGCTTAAAACTATTAAATGGGCCAAGCGCTTTCGAGGTTTGCCCTCATATTCATGGCCGACGAAAATAATAAATCTTTACTTAGTGTTATTAAATAACAAATATGCAAATGTTAATGCAAATCAGTTTGACCATTTTTTTGAAATGGAAAAACACGTGTCGCGTCTATTGATAGAATTGTTGTCGCAAACAATAAAGTACGCCTCTTTGATCTTTCTTTTACAGTCGTTGGTTTCAGGGCATACAATCCTGGGGTTGCCTGGTTCGAACACATGTCCAGTCTGCTTTTCATGTTCTAGAAATATCTTATTCAGATAAAGGCCAATCACGATTAAATGTCAGTTCTAAGGATGTGGATAGATTTATTGATTCTAAGATCATAAGCAAAGTCATAGAAGTCAGTAGCCAAATAAAATGTTTTTTTTTGTTTTTTTTTTAAATGACACTACTTTTATACATTGTTATAATATAAGTATGGAATTTATCACATACGGTAGCTTTAAAAGATAAGGTGACAAATATATTTGGACCAATTTAGGAAAATAAATAAACTAAAAACGTATTTCAAATTCAACTTTGTACCAAGTCTATTTTTGCCAGGAAAATATATATATATATGCAAATTTATAAATAAATATTTAAAAATACAGTATTTAAAATAATAAAAGGAAATTTAAAGAGGCGATGTTAATATGTAAATACAAGCAACATTTGGTTAATAGGTAAGCAGCAGAAATTAAGATCACAGAATTATGGGAAAGTTGACATCATTGAATTATGGGAAAGCTGACATTTTAAACGTGATAGTTGACAAAGCTACAAGTTAGTTGAAAGCGCTCCTAAGTGACTGTTATACATATATATATATATATTTATAAGCTTTTAAATACTGTATTTTTAAATATTTATTTATAAATTTGCGTATATTATTTTGAAGAAATACAGACATCGATTTATAATATATATATATATATACGTCCAATGTATCATAATTTATTTAACCGTCTAATATATTCAATTTTGTTAATAAATTATCTTTCGTGTGAATAATTTACAATAATATAGATGACTGAATTCAAATATTTTTTTTTTTTTATAGCATTCAGTCGTAATTTGCAACGTTTATACATTAGAAATAATATATAAATATATTATGAATGAGAGTTGGTATTCATAATGTTATCAAAAGGTAATTTAAAATGAGTCCTTTAATATAGGTTGTATTTATGCACATATTATTTATAGGACTATACAAATAACAGTAAGTAAAATTTAAATGTTTATTCCAGTTTTGTTTTGTTTTTTGTAAATATTTACAAATTGCCACCAAAAATGACAAATATTTATTAAAGTACAGATGTGACTGACATCCACAATTAAAACATCTATATTCTCAGTTTTTTTTTTTTTTTACCATAATGCATTTTGTCATGGTTAAAGTAATATAAATAACCATTGCATTGCACTTTGAAGAATAGTTTTTTTCAATTTAAGACTCAGCAAATCTTGGATAAAAAAATGGTAACCATGATCACTTTATAATTGTTGCCAAAATCAAATTAAACATTTTGTATGCTGCAGATGAGACTTAATAAGAATTAAAATTTGAAAAAAAAAAGTAAATGAAATTTGTATTATTAATACTACATGTCAAAGATATTGCATATAATTTTCATAAGCGAGCAGGGTAATAAATTTCACGAATGTCCATGTGGTGTTTGAAGCATCAAACATTTGTAATAATTATCTTTGGAAACATGTATATATTATTTTTCCATAACTTAATATTTAATTATCAACTTTTTTTTTTTTTAAAAAAAAAATATATATAAACTTTGAAATCCTTTTAGATTTTATTAAAAAATAGGCATGTTATTTTATATCATGTCATTATTATAGGTGTTATTCTCATATCTTTTCGGATATACTATCACGATCAGGTGACAATACTAGAATGAAAATCAAAGTAGTACTTTTAAACATATGAATATCAATTTCAGATGAAACTCTAGTTATGTATGTTATTATTTCAAAGGTAATTATCAGTAGAATGTTTTCACATTTATGTTTGTGGTCCTCATGATTTCACAATTTAATTCTCACAATAATGTTACCTAGAGGCATAAACTTTCAAAGTTTTATAAGTAATTATAATCAACACATATTCATCCACATTGACATGTTTATTTTTTTTTACAGAAGCAGAATTTCTTGTTTTAGAAATTCAAGTTTAGTTTTCCAAATGATATGAATTCTCTTAGTTTTATATGATGTTAAAAAGTTGTGATAATGTAATATTGAATGCATATTTTACATAGTTTCCTTTATATACCTCGTAAATCTTGTCACAAGAACATTTTAAAATGTCAACTTTAGTTCTTGTCCTGTTTATAATTTGAATTTATTAAAATGATTTATTATTGATTCCTGTTCTAAATAATTGTAATTATATTTCACTACATGGCTATGCAACAAATATATCACTATATCAAAACAAAGTTTATGTTGATATGGAATAATATTACGAATGTTGTTTAGAAGTTCTTGTAAATATTACTAATCAAAGGAAACGGTGAACCAATAGACATGACTTGACTTTTGTTTGAATAATAAGATATTGCCTTGAAAATATATATTCATGTGCCGAATGTCGGTAGTACCATTAAACTCCCAATATGAGGAATCATTCTAGTTCATACATTTTTATCTTAATTTAATATTTTACTTATATATATATATATATATATATATATAAGTAAAATATTAAATTAAGATAATAAATATATATATATATATATATATATATATATATATATATATATATATACCAATGTTTATTACACATTATATTAGTAATTAAGATTTAACTCAAAGATTACCCATGTAACAGTTATTATAAAGACATTGTTCCATTAATCAACAACATAAAATGTGAAATAATTGACACATAGTTAAATACTGATGTGGAATGGATATTTGTATGTGTGAACCATGTAAAGCATTGACAGCATACGAAAAATATTTAATTATGATAATAGCTGACAAACTTAGGATACTGAAATTTCAATGATTTTCAAGATAAAACCATATTTTCTATTCAACCATGTCTTTTCACAACAAAATTATTGGATAGGTATCAGGCCAAACTCACTCATTTAAGTAACAACTTTTATATGATTTATTTTGGCAACACCAATAAATAATATTTCATATCCACCTAATTTTTGGATTCGTTATAGTAATTATATATATGACGTGTTAAATTATTTTTTAGAAACATCTGGATACATATCAACAACATGGTTTATTCAATTATATTAAAAGATAAAAGCAGGAGAAAAACAACAGTTGATATTTTGAGATGTTATTGGAAGCAGAGTATGTTAAAGCAAAATTTAAAATGTAATTTATGCAAATCCCATACTATGAAGCATAACCAACCAATAACCCTACTATTAAAAACAGTCGTTGTACTATTGTCTTAGAATAGAGAAAAAAATATGTTTGTTCAAAAACAATTTGTTTTTAAAATGATCCAATTAGAACAAACTCTCAAGAAAAAAGCTTATCTACTAGCACTAATTAAGGTAACATTGACGGAAACATCGTATAAAATACAATGTGGTTTTTATAATGTCTGTTATATATACCAGAATGAATATACACAAAAAATATTAATTGAATGTAACATCAAATTATTATTAGAATGTCACCCCACAATATGAAGAATTCTAAAATCTAGAAAACTTAAATTTTAAATGCTGAAAAGGTAAACTCTTCTCATGAAATACTCTATAAATTTGGAATGAGATAGATTAGTGAGAACATTTCTTCTATTAAAAAGTGATTGAAAGTGCATAAAATAATAACCAAAAAATTGAAACAACCATATCTAAATATGAGACAATGAATGTGGTAATTAATAAATGTTTAATTGGAAAAATACAAAAATTGTATGTAGAAGTTAAAAACGCCGCTGAGAAAAAATGTAAAATAATCACAGAAGTAATGTATTGTAACAATATATAATGTCTAAAAACACTAATTTCCTTTGGTTGTAATAAAAAGTAGCGACATCTGAATGACTATCATAGAAATATGAATAAAAATTCACTAGTGCCTTTCACCAATTCGCTTACATTAGAACAGAATCATAAATGTAATATTCACAAAACTAAAACTTCATGTTTGATTCTTGTGCTAGTGCACTGAAAAAGAGAATTGCATAAAACAACTTGAAAAGTGTGTATACTAACCAGTGTCTATTACTATCAGTTGAAAATATTTTGGAAAGAAAGAGAAAATTGAATTTTTATATCTATTAATAAAAATTGCCTCCTTAATTTTTATTTTTTCTTTATCTTTTTCTTGACCTAAAATTTCTATCTTTTTTATATCAAAATCAAATTAAAATTACAATTCCAATCATGAACATAAAAAAAAAAAAACAACAGATTCATTATATAACTTCACTTCATTATTTCTATCACTACATATATGCACATTATTCAAATCCCTTTTATACAACAATTTATTCTCATTAATTTTCTTCACTATATTACACACAAGCTCCCCCACATATAAGTTACACCTACAAAATTTTTTATAAATTACATTACTCAAATTATTTCCTTCTAATTTATCTTTTGAATTATTAATTATTCTATTTAAATTACCCGATCCATAAAATGAAACAGTATATATTCCATTATAAACTTTTTCCCATAAATTTCACTTGATGATTATTAAAAAAATGCAAAGAAAACCATTTCTTACTTTACATTTTTTGTCTTCCACATTTCTATTAATTTTCTTATTAAATTGACAAATTACCTGATAATTTTTTTTTATATTATAACTCATACTTAACAAATCATTTAAATAATTTTCAATTGTTTCTTTCTTATCACACAAATATTTACACAGCATATTACTTATATGTAAAAAGATCTAAAACCAGCCATTTTATAATTATGCGGCACTTTAGGTAAATATGGAACATACCCTCTCGTTTCAATGGGTTTATCAAGCAATTTATCCTCAATCATATTATTGATCCTTGAAATTATCAAATCTAAATATTTAATACTATTATTATATATTTTTTCTTAACAGTCCATTTAAGATCCTTTAATTCATTAAATTCATCAAACATTTTATCAATCGTTTTTGAAGAAGCACGTACAAGAACATCATCCACACGTCTCTTATATATCGTAATATTTCTCATAAATATAAACTTGTTTACATTATTTTCTTCACATGACAAAACAAAACATATAACAGTGCCATCATTGGTAATCCCATTGGCCATCCTTTATTCATTTTATAAAATTTACCATTAAATATAATAAATCACAGGATTTGAAGCCTAATTTTATTTTTGAAGTGAAACGTAATACATTGATTGAGATTATTAGAAGAAATACGCAAGATTTATTTAATATTCGGAAGTATTTAAAAGTTATTAATCATTTTATTGGATTAAATGCTTTTAAATATTGTTTTGAATTTAAAAAGATGTGTGAAAATTATTTTGATAAATTTTATATTAATGAAAAAAAGAATTTTGATAAGATTATTATTTGTATTTAATTAAAAAGTATTCCAAGATAGATGTATTGTAAATTATGTCAATTTGTTGTCATGTGATTTAAAATTAATACAATACTATGTGCTAGGATTTGGTTCAAAATATGTGAGTGATATAGTTGATGATTATAATCTGAAGATTATATCGTCAGTTTCAAATTCTTATGATTGAATATTAATGAATGTAGATGAGTTTGACAAAATTATTAAGAATGTTAAATTACAAAACTTTAGTAAATAAGATAATTCAGGGCAAAGAGTTATTGGATTATTAAAAGGCAATTAAAAAAAATTGATTTGTTTATAGAAAGATAAACATTTACGATGTGTTTAATGTCATATAATGAATATGTTTGAGGAGTTATATTACAAATGAACAAGTTACATTTTGGATTGATTGATAAATATAATGTTGATTCAGAAAGGATAAAATTTATTAGTAACATTTTATTAAAGACAGATAATAAAGGAATAAGTGATAATGTCTATTATTCATTATATCATTCATGTGCTATTTGTCCAAGTATATTTACTAATGTAAAATTACATAAAAATGTTATCTGTTTACAATAATTTTTGGAGGGTATTTTATGTATAAGACTAGTAAATATATAGTTAAAATTTTACAGGAATTCCTTGGGTTTGGAGAATATTCTGTAGTATCATCATTTGATTTTATATATATATATATATATATAAATATATATATATATATATAAAAAAAAATGATATATAATAAATAATATATATATATATATATATATATGATTTAGATAATTTTTTTTTAAAAAAAAAGGACTGTAATGGTGTATTAGTGTTATTGGATGTATCTGAGATTTATGGCTCGATAAATAGAGTGGATTCAATTAAAATAATTCATCAATATTTATTTGAAAAGAAAGTTGATAATCAATTAATATGTTTTGTGATGAAGGCTTTAAATTTTATTGAACAAAATATTATTGCATCTTTTAATGGTAAATTTTATAAGAAGAGTAAATGTCGGCTAATAGTATTACCAATGATGGCACAGTTATGTAGTTTTGGTTTGTCTTATTATGAAGAAAAGATTTTAAACAAATTTAAAAATATGGGAAATGTTAAGATATATACGAGATATGTGGATGATATTTTTTGTACGTGCTTCTTCAAAAATGATTGATAAAATTTTTGATGAGTTTAATGAATTAAAAGATCTTAAATAGACTATGGAGAAAAAATATAATAGTATTAAATATTTAGAAGTGATGATTTCAAGGAACAATAATATGATTGACGATAAATTGTTTGTTAAATATATTGAAACGAATGGGTGTATTCCATATTTATGTAAATGCCACGCAATTATAAAATGGCTGGTTTTAGATCTTTTGTTTACATAGAAATAATATTTTGTGTAAATATTTGTGTGATAAAAATTAAAAAAAAAAGGAAAATTATTTAAATGAAATGCTAAGTGTGGGTTGTAATATAAAATAAATTTATCAGGTAATTTGTCAATTTAATAAGAAAATTGATAGAAATGTGGATGATCAAAAATTTAAAGTAAGAAATGCATTTTTTTGCCTTTTTATAATAATATTCAGGTGAAATATATGAAAAAAGTTTATAATTGAATATATAATGTTTAATTTTATTGATCGAATAATTTAAGTAGAATAATTAATAATTCAAAAGATAAGTTAGAAAGAAATAATTTTGGGTAATGTATTTAGATAATTTTTTGTGGTTGTAAATTATCCTATGTGGATGAATATTGGTGTAATATAAAGAAGAGAATTAAAGAGCACAAATTATTGTATAAAAGGGTTTTGAAAAATGTGCAGATATGTAATGATAGAATTGATGAACTGAAGTTATATACTGAATCTTTTTTTTTTTTTTTTATGATCATGATAGGAATTGTACTTTTAAATTAGATTTTGATATAAAAAAAATATAAATTTAGGTCAAGAATGAGATAATGAAAAGAGAAAAATTAAGATAGCAATTTTTATTAGTAGATATAAAAATACGATAATAAATAGACAGTCTGCAAATGTTAAGATTAATGAATTAGGGGATATTTAAATCGACATATGTTTCCGGTTAATAGTAAATGATTTCATTTTCAAACTTGAATTGAATGGATAATGATTATGAATTTAATCAAAAATATTTCTCTGTGTTTTTTATTTATATTACTTATAAGTTGTTTACCGTTATTTCGAATATATTTAAGTCTTGTTATTGTATTAAAGAAAATGTTACACACACACACACACACACACACACACACACACACATATATATATATATATATATATATATATATATATATATATATATATATATATATATATATATATATATATATATATATATATATATATATATATATATATATATATATATATATATATATTGTACACTCACCATCGAGTGAAATAAATATAAGTACAACAAAATAAATGATCCTACTAAAATTATCAATCTTAATATAATAAAATAAAGTACAAATAACATCTTACAATAATTTTGACCACTAGACTAGCTCAAATTGATAATAATAAATTATGGTTCGATTTAAATATATAATAATAATCATGAAACATAAGGTAGGACTACATTGAGCATATATCCCGAAAGATACAATATCAATATCATAAAAACACTACCCCTTTTATTTCAAGGAATATTATAAAACCATAGCATTCTTAAGACTTTAAAGTATATTATAAATGGTCAAACATAATATTAATAAATAAATAATAGTTCTATTATTAAAATACAATTATCTGAGGTTCTTTAAATAAAATCTCTAATTAATTTACAATCTCCTGTAGTCAAGTATGATAAGGGATTTTGTATCATTCCTAACTACACCTAAACAATATCAATAATAAAAATAATAATAATTAATACTGTTAAACTTAATTTAACTAACATTTACTACAATATTTACTACTCATTAATCTGATCACTAATAATAGTAATGATAACAATCATAATACTATTCAT
The DNA here is from genome assembly GCA_028023455.1 of Epiperipatus broadwayi. Taxonomy (NCBI): domain Eukaryota; kingdom Metazoa; phylum Onychophora; class Udeonychophora; order Euonychophora; family Peripatidae; genus Epiperipatus; species Epiperipatus broadwayi. Next base: position 3,018,320 of record JAQFVV010012457.1, read on the forward strand.
ATTCTCTCATTTCTCATTTTTCATGCATCTTTCAAAAAATACTAGTCTACATGATGTTTTACTAATGAAATTCAGATATTGATACAATGCATAGGAAATGGAAGAATAACTAGAAAAAGACTCAATAATATGAAAAATTCTAGAATTCACATGGAATCAGTGTGAAGAAACAAAAGGTATGAATTAATCTAATACTTTTCAAAATAATGTCCAGGTTTTCTTTTGAGCACTTACATACTAATTAAGTATAACGATCAAAAACACTGGTCTTGGAAATCAATACAAAGTGCAGGGCTATGTTAACTGTATTTGCATAATAACTTCCTAGATATAATATAGGTTAATTATCTTATCTTCTTAATACATCCTAGAATATAAGCATTCAGGCTTGCATTATTCTACTCCCATGTCACTACCATTTGAAAATTTCAAAATAGATTTAGACATTTAAGATTGTAAAATAAATAAGCAAATTTTCCAATAACAAACTTACATATAACTTTATCAAACCATGACTACTATAATAAAAAGTTTCACACACAAACTTATCAGCAAATACAAATGTGATTTGATTTTAAAATATTTGTTCAATATTCATATCTTTAAAATAAATATGATATGGTTTATCAAGCAAATAATCATATAAAATTATGATTATTTTATAAAGTTATAACGAACTTTATAATATAATAAATAAAAAATAAATATATGCATATTTATCATTGCTTATATATCTTAATACAAAAGTATGTATGTGTTATTAACTCACACATCCATACGTTCTTTTATTCATGTAACATAATATATATATATATATATATATATATATATATATATATATATATATATATATATATATATATATATATATATATATATATATATATATATATATATATATATATATATATATATATATTAAAACTCCAAGCAACTTTAAAAAAAAAAACAAGCATATAATATTTATAATAATTTAAATTACCTATGTCATTTTACAATTTGCAAATCACATCTTTGACATCTTATAGACCAATTTTGCATAAAATATAAAATTAAAATACCATTCATATAATACCCACTATAAACTAATGCACTTTAAAAAAAAGTTTTCAAAAAAATTAAAAGACTTATAAAAGATTTTAAAAAACAAAACATTAATATTGTTAGGAATTAAAAAATATAAAAAAATGTAACCTTTACTACATATTATAACTAAATTATAATTATAATTCTTAATACATTTTAAATAAATGATAATAAATTTTTTGCATATTGCTTTTGTAGCTGTCCATATAAAAAGTTCAGTTAATAAACTGAGGAGATACTGTTACTAAGTGACAAACATTGTAAAAGCTTTTTTTTTTACTTCCAGCTCTCCTCTTCTCAGCATGTAAACTAACAAATAAAAAAAAAAGATTAATAATATTGAATTGTAATATACAAGCAAATCTCTAAAATAATTATTCATCGTGCTTCCAAAAGTTATTCCAACAGTCTATTTTCTGTCACACATGATATACTAATTAGTCTAATATCATTTAAAAAAAAACATCTGTTTTATATAAGTTTCATTATTTACATGCATGTGAATATCTTATTTGGTAAAAAATGCATCATTTTCAGTCACTTTTTAATAAGTATGCAAATTAACACTAACATACATTTTTGTATTTTTTTTAGAAATTATATTCCAATTAATAACATAAAATATAACAGATAAATCCAGGATTTAAAATATAAAAAAATCATCTATTTCTAGCAAAATAATATTATTTTTTATTATTAATTTTCATTGATATGAGTCTGTGCACAGCTTTCCAGTAAATAGTATCCATGCTGATGTTTTTGTGGGATTGAATAACAATTTATATTGCTTGATATAGTCTTCAAGAATTTTTTGCAGCTGGGTGAGTTTTTTTTTTTTTTTTTGATGATAAGAAAACAGTAACATCATCCATATATGCAAAGCATAGTATATTTTCTGTAGTGCCTGGTATCTGTATCCCAGTAAAAGATTATTTTATTTTTTTGAATGAGAGGGTTAATGTATATTATGAATAGTAATGACCTAAGACGTGATCATTGAGATATTGATTATGTAGTAGTAAATGATGGGGATATTCTTCCATTGATAGATATATGGATTTCACAATTTAGAACTAAGTTTTATATTAGATACAGGTGAGTTTTTGGTATATCAGTATTATTGAGCATTTTTAGAAGTATAGGTATATCTGTTAAATCAAATGCTGCCTCAATATTTAATTGTACAGCTAAGGGGCTATATTTTTTTTTGTTTCCTTATTGATGTTAAAATTGGTTTAAAGAACAGAGCCGTTTGTGTTGTTGATTTTTTTTTTGCAAATTGGTATTTTGAAATAAGCATTGTTATGTGTGGCTCAATTTCTTGCTTTATGATTTTTTTCTATGATTTTAGTTGGTAATGTCCCCATGAATATAGGTCATAAATTAATTAGTGAAGGAGTAATGGGTTTTGTTTAGTTGAAAGGAACAATTGCATTTGGGTACACTCCTTCCATGTACTGTATTTTTGTGTTAGATGGCTTGCTAAATTGCATAAATATTTGGCAGTGAATTGTCTAATATTTTTAAGACAACAGATGAACATTTGGGGCTATGTGGATGGCATGTATTTTGTAAACTGTTTAGTTTCTCTATAAAGACATTTGTGGTAAAAGGTGTTTTTATTTCTGCTAGTGAAATAAATCTGTTTAATTGTTTGTAGTTGTCTTGATTTATGTTTTTGCTTGAAATATTGGTATATGGGCAAAATCATGTTGTGACCTACAAATGTTCCTTGATTTGTGTGTAATGCCATTGTTACCTTGAGGGTATGTGGTCTTCCAAGCACACATCTAATATATTTCCTTGTCCAAGTGTGTGGTTTTGTAAGACATAGTTGTGCTTTTTATTAATTTTGAGGTAGCTTTTATGGTTGTCACATGCTTTATTGTATGCATGTGTAAGTTTATATATTTATTTTTGTATTGCTTTAAAGAGTTAATCATGGTTTTCCATTTGTGAATTTCATCTGCTAGTGCCAGTACTTTTGATGGTGGTGGTTGCTTCATTACTATATGATTGATATTAAATAAAATAATGTTTATAAATGTTACATATTGTTGTATGGGATTGATTTTCATTTTTTTAAGTTTGTTGATCATGATGTAGGTGTTCATAAAAATAATTTTGGGTGTGTTTACTGGTAATAGAATTCTATTTGTTCTTGTAAACATAAGTGTTGTTGTTTGATTATCATTGAAGTTATTTGTTATTGTTTGTCCTGAGTGATCTGAGAAAGCTGAAGGTGTAAGTTTTATTATTATTACTTGGTGAAGCTTTGCTTAGTAAAAACATAAGGCAATTAGTGAAGATAATCGGCCATTGTGAAAGGAAATTGCATTTTTCTGGTAGGAATCCTTGTGAATTCATGAGAGGTATGGATATTCTATGAAGCTATCATTCTGTGAATTTCTTATATGTTGTGTTAAAATCACCTATTATTATTGTTGGCTTTGCTGTCTTTCTAGCATGGAATTGACGTTTGCTACTGTGATTTTGTGTTGTATTGGCATGTAGGTAGATTTTATATTAATAATTATAAATTTATGTTGAAAAGTTGTAACAAGCATATTACAATCAATATATATTATTTTAAAGATAGTGAAAACGCATTTTGTGGTGGTAATAATAATAATAATAATAATAATAATAATAATAATAATAATAATAATAATAATAATAATAATAATAATAATAATAATAATAATAATAATAATAATATAGTGCGGTCCTGATGTCAATAAGTAGGGACAAACTTACAAAAGCTCTTGAATGTACTTCATTAAAGGGAAACAAAATATAATTATTAGTTTAAAAATCTTATAATTTTGCAAACTATAAACAATTCAGGATTATAAAAAAAGACGCTGTGAACAAAGTAGTTTTTTATTATTATTTTGACCTTAGTAAAATTTAGTTATCTAGTTGAAATGGCGTCTGCAGATACCAATTTTGTTATTAGTAAAAGAAATAACAATACAAATGTCAAATCAGTTGCAGAAGCTAGTAAGGAAAAAAAATCTTATGCAAATATTGCTTTAATGAAACCACAAAAAGCAATATTAGAAAATATTTTACAGCAAGGGAACAAAAAAAAAAACAGAGGGGAAGGACAAATAGGCAGATTTAGTAGACCCAATTCAATGGAAATTTTTGAACTAAGTTTAGAAAATGAAGATGAGACACCTAATCATATAACAAAACAAACTGAAAATAATTGGACAAAAGAAGAAATTCAAAAAATTAACATTCAGTTTAATAATACAATACCGAACAAGTTATTTGAATCCTTTAAAACATTCTTTTCCAATAGATCATTAGTGCTCGCAATTACAGACATGAATCTAACTCTATATAAATTTCACATAGAGTTATTATATCAAAAACTAACAGATAAAAAAACTTATGAGACTCAGTATCAGAAATAGGTGAACATACAAACTCGCGATATATAGCTATACATTTTTTCAAAGAAAATCAAAAAATGAGATTCAAATCACAAATAAAAACAATGGATGGATACGTAATGATTGTAGTAGATGAAAATCTGCAAAATAATTGCTCATGAATCATTAGAAATGCATATTTTGGGTTTAGCTTTTGTGATTTCAAAAGTATGGTGCAACCATTTGGACATACCATATACATTAAACAAATCTTGTGCAATGATACACCCACACTTATATACACCAACAGTTACCATTTTAAGATTAAAGCTGCACCAGCATATTAAGCCAGAAGAAATTCCAAGACAATTTATGGACCAGAGAGCAGTGTTATAGTGAAACATTAAATGACTAAGGCCACAGTGTTTTGGCTGTGGAGAAAGAAGCCATTTGATTATAGACTGTCCAAAAAATAAAAATAATAAAGGATTTGATTTATCAGAAGAAAGATTTGAAAAGAAAACAAGCTTTAAACAAAGGGACATAAAGCAAATACTGACATTGGATGTGGTATCTCAGGGAAGTGAAAAGGTAAAAAAATCTATGCAAACACAAATGAATACAGATAAGCAAGAAAGAGAAACTGCAAATGTAAATAATAATGATAGTAATATTGGTGAGATTCTAGATTCTTCATTAAGTTTGGAGGAAAAAGTGTGCCTTAAGATAAATAATACAAAAGTAAAAGAAAAAAAGGAAATGATATGCAAATGCATGCAGTTAAAGGTTTAGAAAAAATATAGACAAACACACACTGGAAAAAAAATGTTGATGTGAAGCAATATTATGAATACAATATGAATTTGGACAAAGAACTGGAATTAACTAAAAAACAAAGAACTAGAAACAATACGGATATTAAGATTACTCAGATAATAATGCCAAATATTCAGCAAGTTACTCAGAGTAATATTGAACAGAAGAGAAAACCAGGAAGATCCTCAAAAACAGTAAAACAGGACCAAAGCTAAAATTAGAAGAACTTATGTTTGATGACACAGGGAAACGGTATCAAATAGACAGATATACTGATGTTAAAACTTAAAGTGAGTTCGAAGATGCCCAAGATTTACAATTGATAGACAACCTAAGATAAGTATAATTAAAGATAAAGTAAATTCAAATAAATTCAAAGTAAAAAGTAAATCTTTATAAATGAAAATTAAAATTGCTTCGTTTAATGTACGGGATTTGAATTCAATAGAAAAAATATTTAAGTTGAAACAATGGATCAGGGAAACAAAACCTCATATAATGGGACTGCTTGAAACCAAAATTTATGCAGGGTCACAAATTGATCCAGAAAATTTTTTTTAATAGTGAAGGCTTTGTTGCATGTTCAAGAGACTCTACCTCTCCGTCAGCCGAGACAGGTCTTTTGATAGCTACCCCTTGCTAGTTTACCAATTTTCAAATCATATACATTGATGCAAATCTATTAATCATTACTTTATTTCACAAAATAATTAAAGTAAATATAATCTTTGTTTATATGCCATTGCAAAAATATAAAATAAATACAATAATTGCCACAATTAATTCAACACTGTGATCTACAGCTAATCCAACAATTTTGATCGGAGACTGCAGTGTAACATGATGAGGTTGTAAATAAGTGCATACATAAATTATCGGTTCCATTGATGAGTGCAAGGGGTTTCTTACCTGAAGATGCTGTTTCATTTCATAATGGCCGATTTTCAACATTAATTGATCTTTGTTTTTACTCTTCAGTGTTTCATCATCTAATAAGCATGAATTTAATCCCATGAGCAATTTCTGATCACTTAGCTCAGTTCATATCAATTGACCTCAGTAATATACAAGTCTCAAGACTGCCACTAACTAGAACAATAAAAATGTTGATTCCAACCTTAACACCCGGATTTATTTTTTCAGAGACTTATATCTTGTGGAATAAAATTTTTTCAATGAGTTTAAACCCAATACTGTTATATTTAGCTTGCATTAATATCTTGTCATTTAACATTAATCACATAGTGAAAAATCAGCCACCTCCCTCAGGGTTGTTGAAGCTTGCAGAACAAATTCATAAACATATTGTGGTGATAATCCCTACTCAACACACACAGAAACGTATACATATACTAACAAATGCTTATAACAAGGCATGTGAAACACTGAAGAGCTATTTAAAAATAAAAATATAGAATATGCCTAATGCATCAACACATATGGACTCGAAAATACATTAAATGGGCATTAGGGAGGGGTCCGGAAATCAAAGTGTCATTAGCAATTAAAATCAACAATGAAACATTTACTGGAAATAAAATGATCTTACCAATTCTTAACTATTTTAAAGATAAGCTGGGACCAGGTAAATTGATACAATACCAGCAAAATATATTTGGAATGGCAGAGATTGAATCACCATATGCAATAGATGATTTTATAATTAAAATGAATGAAATGCCAAACAACTGTCACCCACTAAGCCCTGGAATTCCACTGTTCATATTAAAACACCTTGACAAGCTGACTAGCAAATGCCTGTGCCAGCTGGCAAATTATTTATAGCAGGGAATAATAACGATGGAGGGAGTTAATACGATCGCGATGGTGCCGTTTAATAAAAAAAAAAGAAGCTCATCCCTTTGTTATCAGATATAAAGCCAATATCAATGGGTCTATTGCCCATAAAGATTTTAGAGAAAGTAATTAAAGATAAAATAGAACCATTTATTTTACCGATGATTTCTCCAGCTAAATTTGCAAAAAAACATTCATCTACCACACAAGCTGCTATGTTATTTAAGGCTATTTTGACATCAGTTAGAGAAAATAAAAGATATGGCCTGACTGTTGTACAGCTGGATATTGCTTCGGCTTTTGACAATGTTGATATATCTATACTGTTGAGATTATAGAATGACACTGAAATGCCAAAATCATATATATATATATATATATATATATATATATATATATATATATATATATATATATATATATATATATATTATAACAAATTTACTCTTAAATCGTGAGCTTCACATTACCCTAAATGGCAGAAATTCGCCAGCTTTCACACCAACTAAATCACTTTCACAGGGGTCCCCACTTAGTGTCATCATATTCATTTTATATATAAATCCCCTTCTTGTTTGACTACAACAGGCATTTGAGGAAATGGAGATCCCGGGTACAGGTCAAAAATTGACCTGTATTGCATACATGGATGATATTACAGTTTTCCTGACATCAAAAAAGCAGATACCAAAACTACAAATGATTTTAGAAGAATACTCAAAGGAATTTAATTTAGGTTTCAAACCAGAAAAAACAGCAGCATTGACCATATTCACAGGAAGGCCATGTACATCCATTTTCCAGGCAAAGCCAGGTTCAATCCAAGGGTTTCCTTTCCATCTGGGTAATACAGGCATGAGATTTCATTTGCAGAACAAATTGAAAAATCAAATCCAGAAAATAGCAGACTCTTTAGCCAATACCTATAAGTCAGTGTATTCTAAGATTCAATTAATTAACAGTTTGATGATGACTAATATAGTTTACTTTATGTCAGTGGTTGCTTTCTCAAAGGATTTTATCTGTAAAATTAAGACCATGTGCAATCAGCTACTATGGTCAAGGAAAGTTGTGACAATATCAATGGCAAAACTATGTCAACCACTTAATAAAAATGGTTTAAGGTTATATGATATTGGTATTTTTGACAAACAGAGAATGAGGAACAATATAATTGATATTGTTAAACAATTTCCAAAAATGAAGCAGCTCAAAGAGGTCATTCCAACTGATAATTCACCACCAAAAAATTATCATATTTTGAACAATTAATATATCATTGTAAAACAGTATCAAAAATCCCAGAGCAATTTATTAATAAGTACAAATACTGGGAAATTTATGAACTAATACATGAGAATAATAACACAATTGCTTTGGAACCGATACTGGGAATTAATAATAAACAACTGGTTAAAAGGTATAAACGATGGACCTTAGAACCAAAGTTTTTCAATTTTCTGTTAAAACTTAACTTATCTGCATTACCTACCACATATATTTTTTGCCATAAACGATTGTATAAGTCAATTGATCCTTTTTGTGGGTTATGCCATTGAGCTGAGGAAACCCTATCACAACTGATATATCACTGTGAGGGACTTAGGCAGATGAGAAATCTGATAACTAACAATTACAGGAAGTCTAATGTAACAATGCATCAATTAATTTCTGCATTTAGAGAGGGATTAATACCAAGTGTCAGGGCAGCAACCTTTGTGCTATATGTATATTGGTGTATTAGATGCACCTTCCTAATTGGTAACAATTCCAGGAGGCATCCAGCTACTTTTTCAAATAAACTTGAAGTGATACAGAAACGGGATAAGACAGTGGCCAAACCTGAGATCTATGCAGCAACCTGGTCATTACTTAAGATTAGATCAATGTTATAGTGACAAAAATGATAAAACTCGTAAGAACCGGTATAGTGTGTGTTTTTTAGGACAACACCAGTTTGACATTGTAAGTTGAGAAAATTAATTATTATAGATGGATGTTGCTTTGTTATATGTATGATAATAATTTTTGTTGGTGGCTTACTCAATTTATCTACTAGAGAATTATGCTTTACAAAAAACAAATGACATCCAGACCCACACTACCTTAATTGAATGAGGATATAATCATTTTGTAGAACTCTATCATTTGAAACAATTGAGATTGAATACAACACTGGAATCATTTCATTCAAGTGCCATCCCATTCTAATCCTTTAATGAACATTTAAATTAAGTGGAGAACTGTACTTGTAGTAATAATTGTAACATTTGTATCTTTATGTACTCATTTTTTCTTTTTCTTTTTACTGATGTAACCACTTTTCTTAAGTACAAATATAGTTTGCTTTGAAACATAATAATAATAATAATAATAATAATAATAATAATAATAATAATAATAATAATAATAATAATAATAATAATAATAATAATAATAATAATAATAATATAATTATTATTATTATTATTATAATTATTATTATTATTATTATTATTATTATTATTATTATTATTATTATTATTATTATTATTATTATTATTAATGTTACTACTACTACTACTACTACTACTACTACTACTACTACTACTACTACTACTACTACTACTACTACTACTACTACTACTACTACTACTACTACTACTACTACTACTACTACTACTATATAGTAGATATAATCATTGATCATCATTTTAAAGTGATTCAATACTCATTTGAAATATTTAATATTTCCATTATATCAAAAATATAATATATTTTACATATACCTCATACAAAAAATAAAAGATTGCATCATGTTTTCTAAGAATTATAAGATTAATATGTTTTATTGGTGAACCGTAATAGTTAAAATAGAGATGTAATGTTAAAAGTCGTTAACCTTTCTAGTTTGTGATAGTTGTTACTTTTGTGAGGGTAGTTAGAGATTATGCAAAATCTCTCATTATATTTAATTACATGGTTTTAATTACTTTGTTTTAAACCTGACATTATGTCAAAATAATTGTAGAGTTTATATAAAATGATAATAAAAAGAATTATTAGTTAATGTTAGATTTTAAATAGTATTTTATAAAGGAATCGTAATTCAGTTATTGCAATTCCATAAAACTTTTTTATAAATTGTTAGTTAGGATTACTACATGTGTGTTAAAATACATGATATTATTAAAAGCTAGTTTTGTTACATTAACAGAATAGGGGTAATATTGTTATGCTATTCATAATATATCTTTAGAGAAGTATCCTCAATGTTTCAGCCATTGTACTTTGCTGAATGTCTCATGCTAAGGGTTTCATAGTTGTATTTGTTATTTTAGTCAAACCATATATTAATTATAATTTAAGAGCTAATTGTAAGGTAAATTATTTGTAAAAAAATGAGCTGAGTATTTAATTGGAACCTGATTATTTATTCTGTAGTATTACATGTTAACATACATTGTTAGTTTATTAATATTTATTTATTATAACAATATTTTTTATTAGATATCATATGTCAGTTTTGAACTAGTCCTAATATTAATTATTTTAATAGTCATTTATTGTGTAAACTTGAATGTCGCATAAAATTTTAATATTGCAAATATCCAGAAAAAGGTAATCTTATGTTTTCTTTAATTGAAGGATCTTTAATAATCATCACCAACCGCTATCAATCCATCTTGTCCGTATTTTAGCTTCTCTTCTCCACATCACACCTGCACAATTTTTTATTTCATCCATTCATCTCACATGTCGACTGTTTCTAAGTCTTTTACAATCTCTTGGAATCCAGTTTAAGATTTCAATTGTCCATCTAATATCATCTCTTCTAGAAATATGTCCAGCCCTACTCCATTTCAGTCTTTTATATTTTTCAATGAGGACATTAACCTGTTTGTTCTCTTACCCATATATTGCATTTTCAATCTCTTCTTGTCACTCCCAACATACATCTTTCCATACATCATTGAGTGGTCTGAAGTCTTTGTATTACTCTTCTATTAAGCGTCCAAGTCTCAGATCCATAAGTAAAAAAATGATAAAACACATTTATTAAAAATCTTTTTTTTTTCAAACACATATAGATATTTCCATTTGGTATAAAGTTATTTCTACCAAAAACACTTTAAACACATTTAATTCTATGATTAAATTTATCCATTATGTTTCCGTTGAATTAATAATATGACCAAGATATTTGTAACTGTTAATTTCTTCTAACTCATCATAATCAATCTTTATTTTCATATTTTGATAAAATTCCTTAAACATTACTTTAGTCTTTTTAACATTTACTTTTAGTCCTACTTTCCTGCTTTTATCGAATAACTCCTGCAACATTTACTACAGTTCTAAAGCATTATTTTAAAAAAACAACTACATCATATGCAAAATCTAAGTGACTTAAATAATCTCCATTTACTTTCACTCCTCCAGATTCCCATTTTAATCCACAAAATATTTGTTGCACTGTTGTAAAAAGTTTTGCAGATGTAGAATCATGTTGTCTTACACCCTTCTCAATAGTGACACCCCAGTAATATTATGTATTCTAATTTTTGCAGTTCCATTTTTATAAATATTCTTTAAAATAAGAGAATATATTGAATGATTGAAAAAAGGTTTACAGAATGAAATGACTTTTCATAATCTAGAAAACCAAAGCATAAAGGTAACTGATATTCATTTGTCATTTCTATAATTTCTCTCAATACCGGGATATGATCTACTGTACTAAAGCCACTTTTAAAGCCAGCTTGATATCTTGTTCGGTGGAAATCCAATGTTCTCTGTATTTGAGTTGTAAATATTTTCGTAAATTTTTTTGAGAAAACTGATAAAAGGCTGATAGGTCTGTAATTTCTAATATATTCTTTATCACCTTTTTTAAACATTTATATTAATATTACATTATTCCAATCATCTGGTAAATCTTTATCATTTAGACATTTGGTATATATCTTGGCTAATTTTTTTTATATATGTACCTGCTTCTTTTAATACATCAATAATAATTCCACCAATTACCTGGAGCCTTTCCTATCTTCACATATTTAATTACATGTCTCACTTTTTCATTTAAAATTCTGGGCAATTCGGAAGATGTAATAGTTATAATAGGAATTACGTGTTCTTTACTACTATGTAATTCTTGATAAAAGTCTTCTACCAATTTCATGATATCATCTCTCTTTTTGTAATAATTCCATCTTTTTATTGCAGGTATAAATTTCCTACCAATACCAAAATGTTGCTGTACTCTCTTGAGACTTTTATTCCCTTCTACAACTTTCCTTGCTAGTTCACAGTTGTACTTTCTTATATCATTTTCAACTCTTTTCCGCACCATTTTACAAATTTCGAGATAATCAATCCTTTTTAATGTATCGTTTTAGATATCTTCATATTTTTCTTTTCTTCATAAATTTTCTAATCTCAGTAGTAATTTTATTGGTCAATTGCTGCTTTTTCTTCCAGCTATCTTTGCTGCAGTTTTTAAAGGTGTATTGGTTATTTTCATATTAATCTCATTCAAATCTGAATCATGTTCAAAATCTACTAATACTTGAAACTGATTTGTAAGTTTTAATTTAAATTCATTAGAATATTTCTGAAGATTAGGAATATCAATTGTAAATATTGTTTTTTGTAATATTTTTTGTCTCTCTAGTTTTGCTTTTAAACGTATCTTATATCATACTAATCGATGATCACTCCCTGTGTTAAATTTATTAAGAACATTACAATCTTGAAACATGTATTTTTTGTTAGTCAAAATATAGTCCAATTTTACTGTAAATTGATTTGAATTCTTCCATGTCCATTTCCTTTTAACATTTTTCTCAGAAAAAGAATTTTCACAGAAAAATAATTCATAATATAAAGTATTTCTTTTTCCGAAAACCGCACAAGTCTATATACTCTCTCATTTAAATTACCATAACCAAAATTACCTACAACACATTCAACTTTCATTTGTTTACTAATTCTAGCATAAAATCCTTTTGTACATCTATATAAAAAATTTTCTTTTATTTAATCACTATGAGAACTTGTTGGTGTATAAACCTGAATTATCTGCATTTCGTATCTCCTATTAAGTTGTATAACTAATCTTGCCACTCTGATCGATACACCATCAATCTCAACAATGTTGTTCTTCCACTTTTTATTTAAAATGAATCCTGCTAGATTCAAACTCCTACTATCCAAGCACTTTAAATGTTTCAGAGTAAACTCAGGGCACCAGCTATTTACTAGAACTAACATTTTTGGTAAGTAGGCCCATAATTTAGTGTGCAAAATTTCCCATGACTAGTTCAGTTTATTGAAATACATTACAAATTATTGCTTTGATTAGTGGTAAAAAGAATTGATTGACAAAATTAAGCTTAAAATAATTTATTTTCTAAACATTTACTATTCTAATTTTAAATTACTTATGAGAACATATTAACTTAGACAATGATAATTACATTTCCTGACTACCCACAGACTCTGAATTCATATAATAAGCTATAAGATAATAAGCATTAAACAATATGTGACATTTAAATACACACAAAATCAATATAACAAAAATATTCTCATACATGATATTTCAATACACACACATCAATAGTCTATTTATGCATGCTATAGAGTTCATTATTACTTGACTCAGGGAGGCTTCAAACTATTGCAATGGCTACTTTACTTATAAATGGGAATAATAAAAAAAAGTTGTTTATTACCTAAAATTAGAACATGAACATTTTGCTGGTTGTTACTTTACGTGAAAATATTTCCAGTTGGCTGGATTCAAGGTTTTATGCTTAGTATTCCTTGGCATTATTCTTAGATACAGTTAAATATTCCTGGTGATTTTTCAAGTTGTTAAGAAGGCATCACTTTACTGGGTAAATTACTGATTTTATTAGACTAAAGGCTGAAGCAAGGTCATATGTTCCTAAAAGCTGTTCAGCACTGCATGGTCTCTGCTTCTGATTACATAATACTTTGACTGATTGTAATCTGAACTGAACGGTCATCTGAACTGATTAATTGACTGAACTGAACTGTTATCTGAACTGATTGTCCGATGAAAAAAACTGGACTATTTATTTGATGACCAATTGTCATTTTAGTGTCCTCCAGCTATATTTGTTGTTGAAAGTATTTTCTTGTTTTTAATGACATTCCTCTGATAAGCTTTTCATTACATGTTTTCATTTAGTAGCCATCCCAAACTAGTTGTCTTGTGGAGTTTGTTTTAATTAGTAGCCATTGCATGTTTTGTTTTTACATTTTAACTTCTATATCATTTTTTAATATTTAACAAACATGTATTTATTTTATTAACACACACACATTTTGCTTATACTTAAAATTATTTTGTCATTTACACACACACACACACACACACACACACATATATATCGGAAGAGCACACATATATATATATACTTAAAAATAAATAATGAGTTTATATATATATATATATATATATATATATAAACTCATTATTTATTTTTAAGTGTACCTTTTTTCTTTAAATCAAATAAAAAGAGAGATATTTATATTTCATGTAAAGATTTATATTTTAAGCTTTCCTTTTAAGTTATACATCCTACCCCCTTTTAATTAATTGATAGTAACTTTTATAAATTATTTCTTTTTTTAGTGACATGTATTTGTTCAATAAAAAAAAAAAAAAAAAACTCTTTAAACTTTTTATAAATAACAATCTTCCCAACCAAAATCTTCCCATTATTTATGATAACTTTATTATGTACAGATAAGATATCGGTAATATATATATATATTGATGTATGTACTATATATATATATATATATATATATATATATATATATATATATATTGTGCCCTTGTCTGTAGGTCATAGGTAGGGTAGAAAGGTCAATTATTAAAAAATTTTAAATTTTAAGTTATATTTGTAAGATATAAATAATAATGGGATAAGTAGATTTTATAATACAATTTAAAGCTAAAAATACCTGGTAGGTAACAGTGTAATAAATCATTTTAAAAGAAAACAGTTAAATAAAGCTTAATCATATCATTGCTTATGGTTGTGAAAGCTGGCCATATAAAATAATACAGCTATAGATAGTTAAAAGTATATCAATTATTTAGTATAATATTTAAAAAACTAATAAATTAAATAAATACTATATGTAGTGTATAATTATATTTAATAATCAAAATTAATAGAGTATAATTTATTAATAAACTGTGGGATGGTGAGAGTTATATTTAGTTTAACATTATAAATTATTTTCCAAAATTTATAAAAAATATATCAGTTTTGGTAATTTAAACCAAGACGTAAAGAAAAAATCATTTTTATAAAGTTAGTAGACACGTGACCATATATTAAATACCTTCACACACACTCTTGTTAAAATAATAATAAACTGTGTGAATTTAAAACTAGATATAATTGCCATCGATCTTTAAAGTGAAAGTTTAAAAATATTAAATATTGTTTTAATAATTATTTTAAAACTTAGATGATTTTTTATATAAAACTATAATTGAATTTAAAAAATATTGGTATAAATATTCCAGACATTACGTCATCAATTCTTAATTTTAAAACATCCATTCTGTTATCAAAATAAAATGAATAAATTGTTCGCGCTAAAATAAATATTAACCAATCAAAGGATGTAAAATTAACAGAAAAAATCTAAGAATTATACAAAGAGCGGGGAGAAGTAATGTGTAAGTGAAAGAGAAAGTAACAAAATTTTTATGGCTGATAACATCGTAGCTAAACAGTAATATAAATTTATAATTTCGGATTTATTCTAAAAGTTATTCTGTAACATATAATATATTTTTGACTACAGAGATATGGATTGCTAATTTTAAGTTTATCTTACCAGGAAATTTTATTCAAATTTAACCAGAAAGCCTACAGTAACATGGAAGTACAAGAAAAAATATTTAAAGTGATTGCTGAAAGAAAAATAATTGGAAATCATCTTAATGCCACCTTAGTTGTGCTCAACCTGAAACTTAATCTTATAACTGAAAGGAATACAATTGGGACGATATGTGAAAATCTGAAAAAGAAGCTGCTGGTCGTCAAGAACAATTTATGACGATAAATTTACAGAGCTATCTTAAAACTAAGTTATACTTCTCTATGAACAAAATTTTAATATGCATTCTAGTATCAAGAAAAATAACGGTGGAGAAAGAATGTTTATTTTGTAAAGAAAACATTATTAAAAGATATAGTTCCAGAATTGTGAAATAAAGGAAAGTAAAAAGATTAAAGTGCTATAAATATTTTATGGCAAGGTGCCTAAAACTTTAGCTTATTAGAAAAAATAGTATAACGTATTCAATGAAGAAAAATGCTTGATTTTAAAATGTTAAAATTAAATTGCTCAACTAAATGAAAATGGATCCATGGAAACCAAAATTTTATTGAAGATTTGAAAAGTCCGTACAAGATGCATCGGGGGAAACCAGACGCGCGGGAAAAAGCTAGCAGACTATGTTGAAGGAGATATCAAGAATTAATAAGTGTATAAAATATTGAGAAAACTAAGGATCATCGTTGATGAAGATTATTAAACAGAGTTATTTTTTTTTTATAGAACATTAAGTGACTGAAGAAAAAATAAAGTATATATATATTTTTTTTTTTAGCTTTACGATGAACAATTTTCAAGCAAGTTCGACAAAGCAGTATCGTAAATATAATTTAATATTTTTATTTGATTGTATTTAAAATATAAAAATTCTATATTAGCTTAGGGAAACATATAAACATGAATTTAAGAATAATGAGATTTTAAATATAATAGCTTAATAGAATGATAGAAATATTATTATAAAAATAAAATGTATGTATGGAAGTTTTAAATATCTACAAGAAGTAATGGAATGGTGAAGCCTTCAGAATACGATCAAGAAGATAGAGATCGTTTTGGTAATTGTGATATTATTGATAATGCATAATGTATTTTTTTTTAGGTCATCTATTAATGAAGAATGATGTATGAAAGTTTTTAAATTATAAGTACACATTTTATCCAACATTAAAACATATATTTGAGATAGTAGTAATTTTAAATGTGCATGCAATAAGTTGTTTTAAAAATATAATTAATAATAAGTATCATAATAATTATGTGATTCTTTTGAACTTTTATGTTGCAAAATCTTCAGATAATTTTAAAATAGTTGGTATATTATAAATATACGAGATAAGTAGTAAAAGATTTTCTTAAGAATAGCTGTATAGTTTGAACTAAAAATGAATTTTATTATTGTTAGAAATGTAGACAGAAATTTGTCGATGTACTGCATAGATAAATCTAGAGAAATAAATCGGATAGTGACTTGGTAGTACTGGTGTAGAGGAAACCAAGATGATGTTTTTTGCCAAGAAATAAGAAAAATCAAATATTTGGATCATAGTATTTTGTGTGATTTCAGTATAGCTAACTAAGTCCTATCACTGAACACATATATTTTGGACAGTGTTTTTACGTATCTTTGAAACTTTTTGATGTTATATAAAGCTGAAGGAATAGCTTTAGCATCACTCCTATAGTAGAGGTGGATAGACAGATAAAGGTCACTCCTCTATGGTGTTCTTTAAATTCACTGTGCCATCATTGTCAAGTTTTATGACGGATAATATTCTAGTTGTTTTGATCCTGCACATCTATTTTCGCTATCCTTGTTTCATGAATATACATCGTCAGAAAGATATTTTTATAGAAATGATACATAAAATAGAAATGAGGCTAGGTTGTCGTTATGTAAGAATAGTTTATTTACTAGAATGAGTTAGAATTGTTATTTTAAAAGTGAAAGTATAAATGTCATAAAGAGATGAAGAATCATATGATATAGTTTTAAAAAGTAATTCTGAAATGAATATAAGATTTTAAAGGAAAAATCTAAACAAAGTTTTTAAAGTAATAATAAAATTTTAATATTTTATATGATATTTAAAAATAGAGATTGCATGTTGGTTGAAAAATGATTCAATAATGTGTAACAGATATATGTATTTGTGCATGGTATGTTAATGATTGTAATTACCATACGAAGCAAAGGCTTGGATAAGTATTGGATTAATAATTATTGTATAGTCAATAATAAAACGGAACATCAAAATGTCAAGAAGGGTTTGAATCTTTAGGATTCCATACGAATAATAATATAAAATAGAATTTTATGATTTTGTATAATTTTTACTACGAAGGTAAAAAATTTTGTAAAAATATAATTTTAAAATTAATAGAGATATAAAGTATTAATGATAATTATTGATAGATACATTTTTGTAACAAGCTAAACTAAAATCAGATATCTAATAATAATAATACTGTATAAGAGTTAAAAATAAAATAAGTAGAAATTTAATGTTAAGAGATAAACTAGTAAAGTAATTTTGTAACAGGAAAGTAGGGATATCCGATGTACATAATGTAAATATTGTTATTTGTATAATTATTAATAAACTATGTTGTAAATTTATTTGTAAGCTTCGTGTCTTAGTTATTATTTCTCCACATAGAATGCATGATATCGCAATACACATTTATAATTGCAACAGACATATAATTTTGCACAAAGTAGATAAACATAAAAGTGTTATAATAATTTTTGAAAATTTATTTGTATGATAAAATTAAAGGATTATAATTATATCGTTTATTGGTCATAAGTTGGTTGCCACAATATTAAAATAAATTATATGCTAATATTACAACACGTATTTTGATTGTCAGATTATTAAATACTACCACGAACGTAATATTTATTTATTTATTTCATTTAAGAAGAAATAGGATTACATTATACTATTATTATCATTATTCTTATTTATTATTGTTAGTTGTTACGTAGTGAATTTATGACATAAAATTCCCTTCTCATAGTTTACTACCGTAATTTAAATCAGTTTAAATGCAATTTATGAACCTGAGATTTATTTGATTTGATTTTATTTCATTTATTTACTTAAATTATTTAATTGAGCTAGATTATTATTACAAAGAATAATAAGATATGATTATTATCTTAATCGTAATGAAAAGAGCTTGGAAAGTCATAAGAATACCATAAGTTGATTATTTAGTATAGTGTTCTTATGCCATTGGGATAGTATCATGTGGATATATCTCAATGTAGTCTGTCTCGCTCCCCGTGTCGTCGCTCCATGTCTCATGAAAATAATAAATTTTTAATAATATAACTGTATTTATATTTTAAAGTTTAGAGCTAGTAGTAATCATTTTAATAAATTAATTTCATTCATTTTGTTAAGACTGAGCTAGAGAGAGAACCCGGGAATATATTTTAAACATTATTATAAATTGTTTTCTATGGAGTGCACGCGTGAGAGGCGACGGGGGAGGAGGGTACAATATATATATATATATATATATATTGATGTCTGTACTTCTTCAAAAAAATTACAAATGTTTCAGCATTCATTTTCCACTACCATAATATTTCATGTATTTGTGGCTTTAACTTCAATTACAATAACATTGAAAGATTGCAAATTGAAAAAAATAACAACAAATGAAAATAAAAGTAGCTATGCTAATACGCAAATGCAAACATGACTTAATTAACAGGCTGGCAGCAAATGTTAAAATCACAGAATTGTGGGAAGGTTAGCCTTTTAAAGTGTTAGTTGACAAAGACTACAAGGATATTCAAAAGCTATACTAAGTGATTACTGTGTGTATATATATATATATATATATACACACAGTAATCACTGTTGCTATATATATATATATATATATATATATATATATATAGCAACAGGATGGGGTAGTAGGGTAATATAATGGGAGAGGAAATGAAAAAGAATTTTGAACTGGGTGATGGCAAAACATCATCATTCCCAGTCCATTTAAAATGAAATATTTGCAATAGTTTACAGAAGTATATATAAGAGTATGGGATTAAAGAAGATCATGAGATTAGAACATCTCCATGAGCATTGAGAGATCAAAACCTAATTCAGAAGTGCAACTAAAAGCATAATTAATCAACCAACATTATAAAGTAAATATCAGTATAAGTAAAATACTCGAGAAAAATTACCATCCATGATCATCATTGATGGTAATAAACAAATCAGTACAATAAATCAACAGTCAATCTTGTGACTGGATTGACAATGGGTCTTCTTAGACCAGGCTAACTATTGACCCTTTGCAAGCTTGGACAATTATATAAACATGACTTGGCTGCACCAGCTTAGTGCCCATCCTTTAAAAATACATAGTGATCAGAAATCATGCTGGGACATTAAAATATGCTGGTCATCATCAATGATCAGGCTACTTGTACTGGCCAGCTATAAACTTAAATTTTTAACAAGACTGAAACAAAATAAAATATAGTGCATGGGCTTTAAAGAGTATCCTCTTTTGCACCAACCAGGATGATGATTGATCATCCCTGGATGCCCAAAGCACTAAATATACATTCTCATTCATTATATTCATCCCATGCTCGGATCTAGTCCAGAGAACACAAGGTCTATTACTGTATGTGATCAAGAGATGATGAAAACCATTTTTAATAATTAAATACAGGTTTATTAAAAACAAAAAAAAAAGTAATTAAGGTCTTAGAAGGGTTCTGATTTTGAAAAGTATTCAATAATAAAAGTCATTACACTGTAATCTACAAAATTACTACAAAATTCACGTTATTACATCATTTACATTATTTCTTAATTAGTTTCTATAAATGCATATATATATATATTGTAATAGGTTGGTTGATTCCATTCGAGATAGGGGAAGCACATCTTACTATGGTCGGCCTTTGGGTCTTCGGATAGGATGCAAGTGATTACACGATGAAATACATAACCTATGATTGTACCTACTTCCAATAGACTAGCTCTACCTATTTTTATTAACCTAGATACAATTTGGGTCAGTTCATCCAACTCTCACCCCTTTCTAGCCTCATTATACCACAGTATTCAAACTCAGGGAGTTTTCTGAGCTCTCTTACCAGGGAAGGAGATTACACTAATAGTTGTTATTGCACCTCTATATAGGTGATAATTAATTACCAAAAATCCATTAAGCATAAGATATATAAAAAATATGTATGTGCAGTATCAGTATATATGTATTAAAAGTTATAATAAATGACCTAAATATGTATATGTATTTCCTCTATCATAGTAATAATATTAATAAGTGTAAAACTAAATAAGATAATAATGTTTATAATGAGTATGTGCATAATGAAGAACTATAAAGCTGATGGTGGATATTGAAATAATGATGAGTTAGAGACCAAATTAAAATAATGAATTATATAAACATTTATTGACTAACAAAAAAATATAAAGTATGAATAACAATTAAATCTGATACATGTAATTTATTTTGTCACGGATGCATCTCTACCATAATGATATCTATAATGATATTAACAAAAATAAAACCCTTGCCCTAAATCCAATGGTAGAAGTTCATGTACTTGGCCAATTATTTACAACAACGAATATGTAAAATTATAATATGTATATGTGATTTTGAATTTAG
The DNA here is from genome assembly GCA_028023455.1 of Epiperipatus broadwayi. Classification (NCBI taxonomy): domain Eukaryota; kingdom Metazoa; phylum Onychophora; class Udeonychophora; order Euonychophora; family Peripatidae; genus Epiperipatus; species Epiperipatus broadwayi. The sequence goes on from JAQFVV010012457.1 coordinate 3,039,955, forward strand.
CTGACTAATTTAAAATGTGTATACAAACATAACAACAACAAAAAGGTCTTTGTTGTCTAGATACAGCAATTGTTATAAATCATTGATTTATAAAAGTAATACAAAAGTAAGCTCAATTAATAATAATAAAAAAATATATCATTGTGGTTTGCCTACTATAAGATAATATTAAATTTTTTTATCTCCTAATTTCCTATATGTTGTCAAAAGCACAGTCAGATGGGAAGGTCAAAACCAGTAATTTTTTTTATTCTGTATACTATTGAAGATGATATCTATCTATCTATATATCTATCTATCTATCTATCTATCTATCTATCTATCTATCTATCTATCTATCTATCTATCTATCTATCTATCTATCTATCTATCTATCTATCTATCTATCTATCTATCTATCTATCTATCTATCTATCTATCTATCTATCTATCTATCTATCTATCTATCTATCTATCTATCTATCTATCTATCTATCTATCTATCTATCTATCTATCTATCTATCTATCTATCTATCTATCTATCTATCTATCTATCTATCTATCTATCTATCTATCTATCTATATATATATATAATTTTTCCCCCTTATTACTCTCATACAGAGTTTCTCCAAAATTATACACATTAGCTTCCATTTGTAGAAATGAAAATAATACATAAAATTTACAATAGACAAAATAATAAAACAAAAAATTACAAGTTTTATCCCATTATGTTGATTAAAGTTCGATAAGTCTGCTGGAAATTGTTCATTTGCTAAACAAACTCCTAGAAATGGAGATGAAGTGCACCCACGAAGAATAGAAGTTTCTTGTCTGAGTCAAAAAATAATAATGTTCTCCAATTATCCTGTCTTGGATTCGTTTAGGCATTTTATTTAAAATGAAGATGGTTTTCAAGTTTCTCCTAAATGGGCATGTAAAATCTTTAAACTTTCATGGCTTTATTGATGTCATATCATTACCCCATGGTACAAACTTTTCAGCAAGGAATCATGATATAAAAATAATATGTATTTATTGATTCATTGCTGCTCAAGACTTCCATGATGATATTATTATTTATCAAAACAATCAATTATTGAATACTACTGCAATGCTTAAATTTAGCTAAAATTTATCTAATCAGCAAATAATTTAAATTTTCTTACTTTCAGATCATTTCTTTCCCTTCAAACGATTGCTTTAAAATTTCCGGTTTTGATCACCTTGATTAATATTTAAAAAAAATATTTATATATTTAAATTTGAATATTCAGATCCATTTCGTATTCAAATTTATTTTTTTAAGCAGGAAAAAATAACAATGTTCTCTCTTAGACAGCAGAAGACAATTATCCCCTTAATACTCCGCTGTAGGTCTCGTGATTTTTTTTTACGCACTTTGACCTTGACATCTCATATTGTTTAACAGACATAATACAAATAAATGGGATCATAAATAAAAGCAATAATTTATAAATATTTTAAATTCCATCTCCACAAATAGTCCCTATGTGTCTAGATTTTAATTCGGTCATTGTCTTTATTTATTTTTTATTTTTTAAGTTTATGTGTAAGTTTTTTTCTTTTTTTAATAGTCATCCACAATTATTACAATATACTACGTTTTATTCCAGTGTTAATATACTCATCTGTTTCCTTATTAGTTTATTGGCTTTTATTACTTCTTTAGAAATAAAAAGATGTTTATACATATGTGTATGTTGGAAAGGAAAAAAAATGTTAATATGTCAATTTGCTTGGCAATTTATTGGTTAAGCAAATATGTTATGTGACTCCAATTGGCAGAGTTTCTTAAATAACTGGATGGTGTGGCAGGTTGTAGCTCATCACTACAACCCCCCCCATTACAGGGTTAAAATTCTAACTCGTGTAAAGAATTTTATCACTAACATATAAGTATGTATTTGTTTAATGCTGGATTGAGTTAGGTTTCAATGAAGGGTTTTTAAAATAAATGTACTCCAATGTTGCTAGAATTTTATCAGCCAGTCTTTCAAAATTACTTTACTCTTTCTTTTTATGATTAAATCATATATCAATTACAGTGTGATTTGAACTCAGGGGTTTTTTTTCTTTTCCTCCTATTGATGGTTATGTGGACCAAACAATTAACGGGTAATGTGTCTCTATTTAGACGGCACAAAAATTTATTTGTTAGCCTTTATCCTGCTCCTTCTTTGAGTCTTACTGGATTTTTTTAAGGTCTAACTAAATATTAGAGCATCCATCACACAAATGGATTGACTTTTCTATCTTGGTTAATGTCAAGATAACCCAATGCTTTTAAAACATTAACCTGGGTATATCCTCATCAACAAAAAATAAATAAATATATCCCTATTTATACTTTTTTTTTAAATCACCTAGATATAAATATAGATATTTTCTTTGATATTGACCTTATCGTTTACTATGCTTTAACTATCACTTCTATTCCAACTGTGTTTTCCATCTATAAAGCAACTGTATGTTCACATGGAGATTCCAAGATATGGTTTAAGATACGGGTATTATATGTTCCGCGTACCTCTCTTCCAATATCAATCCAATAAGCATTATGACCAGATTGTTTTACAATTGTAAATGGTCCTTCATATTGATTAAAAAACTTATTGTACATATTATCTTGTGCTTTACTTACATGTGGGGTTTTTATCAAGACTTTGTCCCCTACTTTAAAATTGTGATATACCTTTCCTTTTTTATTTTTATTTCTTAGGTCAGCCATTTTCTTAAGCCTTTCATATGCTTGTAATATTTCCTGTTCCACATTTATTTCTGTGGGATATACTGTTATAGGTATGACTTGATACACTCATTGATTATCTTACATATGTATATATTTAAAAAAAACAATATTATATTGGGGTCCATTGCATTCTAATGCTACTATGTTAACTTACACCATATATCTGCTTTCATTAACCATAAATAATGATTTAGTGTTTAAAAATTGTAGTTGTATCTATTTATGCTCTAACTGTTTTTGAAACATTCATAAAAAAACAACTTGATATATTCTTAAAAGTAATATTTATATAAAAAGATAACTAGATTAGCATTAGCTTTCTAGTATTATTTTTTTTTCAAATAGTATATTATCTCAAAATAGAATTTATGTTCATAAACATTTGGGTTGTCCAGTGTACAAGTTCCAAGCTCCAATCTTTGAGGTCCATCCCTTTATTAGATTTTTAAGCACTAGTATTTCTATGCCTAATGAATGTAAAAGGACCTTCATAGGTATTGCATAGTTTATGAAACTGGCAATGTCTTTGTTTAGTTGTTCCTGATGTGGCATTTTCTACCAGGTTCCAATTGTCTTGCTTATCAAGGTCATCATGTTGATAGTAGAGTACATTTAAGTGTCACAGCAAACATCTAAAATGATCATATACTTTGTCATTGTCAACATTTCCTAAACTAGTGTGATAATTGTGATAACTTATCATGGTTGCAGTTTTCTGTGTTAACAATATTATATTCTGATAGCTGATGTACAGTTCATCAGTATCTTGTCTAGAGATTATATTTGAATTATGCTTTCATGGAAAATATGAATATGATGGAATATTTTTAAATACATATCTAATTCATTTTCCATCTCATCCTCTTTCATGCATTTCCATAACATGTTTAAAATATAAGATTGTCTTACATATTGTGAATTTATTAAGGTCGTTAGCCTTAAAAATTTGAGAGCTTAGTTTTACTTGAGATGTACAAGTATCATCTAACTGTTCTTGTCTCTCTTTATGAGATTCATAATCTATCTCAAACCTTATACTATCTAAGGATGGATTTATTGAGTGGGTTGAACTCTCTATCCAACTCTGTGGATGTAGATGACTTTTCGACATTGTTGATATTATGTTCATAGTGTTAATTAGCTGTGTAGGCACTTGTGTAGTTGATATTGGGATATCTATGATAATTTTGATAGGATCATCCCTAATCTCAGTTATTATCTTTTGTGAGAAAATGGATTCTGGATTGTGGTCATTTATTGCACTAAGATTTTTAGCAATAATCTCTAGATCACTCTCTATATCATTTTCTAACTTTAGACTAATATCAGTATTGGTTGCCATTTTTGTTCCAAAGTTACTCGTATAACTATTTAACTCTGCTATTAATCTACTGTTATTGTCTGCCATTTCTTCCTTTAAACTTTTGTTATTGGCTGCCATTTTTTTTCTTAAACTATTATAACTACTATCTATCTTTGCTTCTAAGCTGCATAGACTTTCTTTCATCTTTTTCATCATTGTCTGTAATATTAGTTTCATGGACATCATATTATCAGTAGTTTGTGTTATTTAAACTCTGGGTATATGAGTAACTTTATTAGTATGGGTTTCTTGAGTTTGAAAAACTATCTGGTTTTCTTCCTGCATCTGTTGGAAATATTCAGTTTCGGTTGTAGACCCCCATATGCTTGGCTATACTTAGCTTCTTTTTCAACAACAGTGGTAGTCATTTCTATTTCACTATCACTTCTACTATCTGATTCTGGTAAATGCTTGAGATCCATATTTAATAAATATTTCTTACTTCTTGTTAACACTAAATTTTATTTATAACTTTAAAATATATTATTTGGTCTTATTAATACAAGTGAATATATATATATATATATATATATATATATATATATATATATATATATATATATATATATATATATATATATATATATATATATATATATATATATATATATATATATATATATATATATATATATAATCCATAGGGTTTTAGATGCCATCCTTTCACCATTTGCATTTAGTTTAGATTTCCCTTATGTATGTAACATTTATTTCCCATTTCAAAAAAAAAAAAAACCTAATCTTTTATTTTCCCAGACTCATCTATTTAAACTACAATTTAATCAATGATTATTTATTAAATAGTTGGTCTCAGCTCATTCATTATCCATATCCCTCAAATTTCACTTACAATTCCAAATAATAGTTTTTATTTAACAAAACTATTTATAATAAAAAGAAATATTAAATACACTTTTCAAAGCTGTAATTATTTAAATCAATTATGTGTTATATGTGTAAGTTTGTAGAGGTTATATATAAGCAAAAACGATTTAAGATAAAAACAATTTCAAACTAAAAAAAAAAAATATTATTTTTTTTTCTTTTTTTGAGTTCAATAGCTGGATCTCATTGGATACTTGATATTCATTCCCCATGTTGGGCACCAGATGTAATGGGCTGGTTGATTCCATTCGAGATAGGGGGAGCACATCTTACTATGGTCAGACTTTGGGTCTTCGGATAGGATGCAAGTGATTATGTGATGAAATACATAACCTATGATTGTATCTACTTCCAATAGACTATTTTACCTATTTTATTAACCTAGATACAATTTGGGTAAGTTCATCCAATCCTCACACCTTTCTAGTTGTGTTATACCACAGTATTGAAACTCAGGGGGTAATTGCCTGAGCTCTCTTACCAGGGAAAGAGATTACAGTAATAGTAGTTATTACACCTCTATATAGGTGATAATTAATTACCAAAAATCAATTAAGCATAATATATATATAAAAATATGTATGTGCAGTATCAGTATATATGTATTAAAAGTTATAATAATTGACCTAAATATGTATATGTATTACCTCAATCATAGTAATAATATTGATAAGTGTAAAACTAAATAAGATAATAATGTTTATAATGAGTATGTGCATAATGAAGAACTATAAAGCTGCTGGTGGATATTGAAATAATGATGAGTTAGAGACCAAATTAAAATAACGAATTATATAAACATTTATTGACTAACAAAAAATATAAAGTATGAATAACAATTAAATCTGATACATGTAATGTATTTTGTCAAAAATGAATCTCTACCATATTGATATCTATAATGATATTAATAAAAATAAAAACCCTTGCCATAAACCCAATGGTAGAAGTTCATGTACTTGGCCAATTATTTACAACAACAAATATGTAAAATTATAATATGTATATGTGATTGTGAATTTAGCTGACTAATTTAAAATGTGTATACAAACATAACAACAACAAAAAAGATCTTTGTTGTCTAGATACATCAGTGGTTATAAATCATTGATTTATAAAAGCAATACAAAAGTAATCTTAATTAATAATAATAAAAAATATATATCAATGTGTTTTGCCTACTATAAGATAATATTAAAATTTCTTATCTCCTAATTTCCTATATGTTGTCAAAAGTCAGTCAGATGGGAAGGTCAAAACCAGTATTTTTTTTTATTCTTTATACTATTAAAGATGATGAATATATATATATATATATATATATATATATATATATATATATATATATATATATATATATATATATATATATATATATATATATATATATATATATATATAACCCCCCCCCTTATTACTCTCATACAGAGTTTCTCCAAAATTATACACATTAGCTTCCATTTGTAGAAATGAAAATAATACATAAAATTTACAATAGACAAAATAGTAAAACAAAAATTACAATTTTATCCCATTATGTTGATTAAAGTTCAATAAGTCTGCTGGAAATTGTTCATTTGCTAAACAAACTCCTAGGAATGGAAATGAAGTGCTGCCACGAAGAATAGAAGTTTTTTGTCTGAAGTCAAAAAATAATAATATTCTCCAATTATCCTGTCTTGGATTCGTTTAGGCATTTTATTTAAAATGAAGATGGTTTTCAAGTTTCTCTTAAATGGGCAGGTAAAATCTTTAAACTTTCATGGCTTTATTGATGACGTATCATTACCCCATGGTACACACTTTTCAGCAAGCAATCATGATATAAAAATAATATATATTTATTGATTCATTGCTGCTCAAGACTTCCATGATGATATTATTATTTATTAAAACAATCAATTATTGAATACTACTGCAATGCTTAAATTTAGCTACAATTTATCTAATCAGCAAATAATTTAAATCTTATTACTTACAAATCATTTCTTTCCCTTCAAATGATTGCTTTTAAATTTCTGGGTAGATCACCTTGATTCATATTTTAAAAAAATATTTATATATTTAAATTCGAACAATCAGATCCATTTTGTATTCAAATTTATTTTTTTAAGCAGGAAAAAATAACAATGTTCTCTCTTAGACAGCAGAAGACAATTATCCCTTTAATACTCCGCTGTAGGTCTCGTGATTTTTTTACGCACTTTGACCTTGACATTTCCTATTGTTTAACAGACATAATGCAAATAAATGGGATCATAAATAAAAGCAATAATTTATAAATATTTTAAATTCCATCTCCACAAATGGTCCCTATGTGTCCAGATTTTAATTCAGTCATTGTCTTTATTTATTTATTTTTTTTTTAAGTTTATGTGTAAGTTTTTTTTTCTTTTTTTTAAAAGTCATCCCCAATTATTAACATATACTATTTTCCTCCAGTGTTAATATACATATCTGTTTCCCTATTAATTTATTGGCTTTTATTACTTCTTTAGAAATAAAAAGATGTTTATACATATGTGTATGTTGGAAAGTAAAAAAAAAATGTTAATATGTCAATTTGCTTGGCAATTTATTGGTTAAGCAAATATGTTATGTGACTCCAATTGGTAGAGTGTCTTAAATAACTGGATGGTGTGGCAGGATGTAGCTCATCACTACAATATATATATATATATCCAGATTAGCATTTTATAATATACAAGAAATACATTTCAATTAATATAAAATGATTTATATATATATATATATATATATATATATATATATATATATATATATATATATATATATATATATATATATATATATATATATATATATAATAAACTTTACATGTATATGCACACAGACATGCGATTAAGGTATATACAATTAATATTCAACAACAAAAGACTTAAATTTGCATATATGTCCTATTTGACAAGCATTGAGATATATTTTCATAATTAATTCAATATTGAAAGTATATAGAATCCTGTTGCTTAGTTCTTTCAAAAAGTTTAACTTTTTTTTATATATATTTTAATTCAGACAAAATTATGCTTGCATTTAAGTTATGTATTCTTTGATATATATATATATATATATATATATATATATATATCAAATCATCTTTGAAGACATTTGATTCAAGCAAATTAATTACTTTTTTGCTTTAAGTTATTAATTTATAATTTTATACGTCATTTTAAGGAATATTTAAAAAAAATAACTCACTGTATATACACACAATGCATTTATCTGTGGTTCCCTGTGTTTAGATACATCAGCATATATGTAATTATTTATTCAGCAAGCTGGTTCTTTTGCTCCATTAGAAAAATGTAGTCCAGGTTTGTTGTCATTATCAGGTAAAATATTATAGTTAAGGTAATTTGTTGGCATTCCACAAGATTCCTTTTGTAGTCCAAGAAATTGTCAAGCTGTCTTCTAGAACATATTTAAGCAGTTGTTTTAATTTAATAAATTTTAGACAAGTAACTATCCTCTCTGTTTAATTCTATAAATTACACCACAAAGAAGTGGGTATTTTTCTCCAAATAAATTCAAACTCCTGAGAAGGAAATATTAGTACCTTCTAAATCTAATGTCCTGCCTTCAGCTGTATCAATAAATGGTAGCTATTCTGTCAAGTCTACAGTTAGATAAAACCAACTGCTGCAAACTTCAACAAGCTGCAACAAAATATTATAACCAACTTTGCATACTGCTCTCTTAAAATTCATTATCCAAAACTGTTCTCTTCAAAAATCACTCTTCAGACTTAGCAGTTGGCCTAGTTGGTCTCTGCTTAAAATATTAAAAACTCTTCTGACCAACTCTTACAAAACTGCAAGCAGAACTGTTCTTTTCCAAATCACTATCCTGACTGGCTTTTATTTTTTATCAGCTCTTTTTATAAAATCGTCTGACATGTTATAACAACACCTTGATTCAAAACAGAATTTTATTTTTAGCTCTCTAATCCCTTTGAAAACATATACTAGTTTTAATTAATTAAAAAAATTTTGAAAACTATATTGTGTTTTTACATTTCACAATCAGAGTAATAATAATATTACAATATTTATATTTATTCAGACATTTTAAAAGTTTAATTTATAAAACAATTTTTATTTTTAATCAAAGTTATTATTTAATCCTTTACTTATTATTTTATTTTAGGAAATATAAAAAAAAATAAACACAAAAATTTATTCTGTGTTTATTTCTACTTTTCCTTTATTTTTCATATATATATATATGCAAACACATTATATTATTATGGGTGTACAATGTAACCCAACCGGTTACAATATATATATATATATATATATATATATATATGTATATATATATGCAAACACATTATATTATTATGGGTGTACAATGTAACCCAACCGGTTACAATATATATATATATATATATATATATATATATATATATATATATATATATATATATTGTAACCGGACCTGCGTACAACCCTTTTATCACATCAGTTGTAACAATTTTCTGATGAGCATGCTGTAGGAAGGAACTATCAATTGACATTCCTAATGCAGATGTTAATGCCTCCTACAACAATATTTCCTGCTCATCAGAGGATGTAGTACCATGGAGACTGTTAACCTCTAAACATTTATATGTTTGGTTTTCCAAACAGCGCCATTAGAGTTCCGTCTTACTACAACCTGACTGGCCTAGTTCTAGTTATGTCAGACGTAGCTCAGTAAGCATGAGATTCTCATGAACCAGTGCTATAATTGGTGAGTGATGCAATAAAATAAAACAAAATTTGATAACTGGATAACCAATTCAATTTTTAGTAACAAAAAAAATTTCTATCCACATGATAATTCAATTTTTTTTAACAAAAAAAATTTCTATCCACATGATAACTCATTTTTATTTTACTTATAAAAGTGTTAGAAGCAGTTCCTTTTTTTTTATCAATAGTTCATTTACAAATTCAATAATGAGAAAAAGCTTGGAAATAGTCAATTCAATAATAGTTCATTTTGAATTCATTTATTAGAAGAAGCTTGGAAACATTCTAATTCAACAATAGTTCATTTTGAATTCATTTATGAGAAAAAGCTTGGAAATATTCTAATTCAACAATAATTCATTTTGAATCCATTTATGAGAAGAAACTTGGAAATATTCTAATTTAACAATAATTCATTTTGAATCCATTTATGAGAAGAAGCTTGGAAATATTCTAATTCAACAATAGTTCATTTTGAATTCATTTATGAGAAAAAGCTTGGAAATATTCCAATCCAACAATAGTTCATTTTGAATTCATTTATGAGAAGAAACTTGGAAACATCCTAATTCAACAATAGTTCATTTTTGTATTCCTTTATGAGAAGAAGCTTGGAAATATTCCAATTCAACAATAGTTTGTTTTTGTATTCCTTTATGAGAAGAAGCCTGGTAGCAGTTAAGCATTTATGATTTATATAACATTTTGTTATTTTATGAATTATTACCGATTGGTAAACATTTAAACTCTGCGATTCTTGGTTTGTGGAGTATTCATCATTTGGTAATTAAAGCATTTATAATTTAGTCAAAAATAAAAGTATATTCTTATACATAAACTCTGTTACATTATAAGAAGCTTAGAAGCAGTCAAGTATTTATGATTTATAGAGCATTTCATCATTTTATGAATTATTACCGATTGGTAGACATTTGAACTCAGCAATTCTTGGTTTGTAAAGCATTTATCATTTGATAATTGAGGCATTTATAATTTAGCCAAATATAAAAGTATATTCTTACACATAAACTCTGTTACATTATAAGAAACTTAGAAGCAGTCAAGTATTTATGATTTATAGAGCATTTCATCATTTTATGAATTATTACCGATTGGTAGACATTTGAACTCAACAATTCTTGGTTTGTAGAGCATTTATCATTTGATAATTGAGGCATTTATAATTTAGCCAAATATAGAAGTATATTCTTACACATAAACTCTGTTACATTATAAGAAGCTTAGAAGCAGTCAAGTATTTATGATTTATACAGCATTTCATCATTTTATTAATTATTACCGATTGGTAGACATTTGAATTCAGCAATTCTTGGTTTGTAGGGCATTTATCATTTGATAATTGAGGCATTTATAATTTAGTCAAATATAAAACTATATTCATATACATAAACTCTGTTTGGCTTGTGGAGCATTTATAATTTAGTCAAATATAAAAGCATATTCATATACATAAACTCTGTTTGGCTTGTGGAGCATTTATCATTTAGTAATTAAAGCATTTCTAATTTATATAGTAAATACATTCAAATATTTTTATAAATAAATTTGCGTATGACTATTTCATAACTTCATTTTATAATGTATGATAAACATGTTTTAATATTTTATAAAACAAATTCTATGTAATTATTTCATAATTCCACTTTATAACGTATGATAAATATGTCCTAATATTTTTTAAAAACAAATTCTATGTAATTATTTCATAACTTCACTTTATAACATATGATAAAGATGTTTTAATATTTTATTAAAACAAATTTTATGTAATTATTTCATAACTTCACTTTATAATGTATGATAAAGATGTTTTAATATTTTATATCATAATTACCTTCCAGTTTTGCAGTCTAGTTTATTCAAAAGAAGGCGGGTTATTTCATTTATGGAAAGTCATGGCACAGCGTGGAGAGAGTGAAGCCGCTAAATTACCCCATTACTATTATCATTCCTCTAGCAAAGTTTTCTTTTTCCATTTTCACGTTTAGTTAAAGCTATATTTTAATTTGTCAAAAGAATTAAGTAATACACTTTTTTTTAAAAAAAAAAAAAAATTCAATATGTTCTGCTTCTCTGTGTAAGACGAAAGTTCTTTTCTTCTCACAACATGCCTAATTTGAATACTGCCTCAGTTTAACTCAAGTATCTTTTTTTCTTTCTTTTTAATGATTGGATAATTAATTTCTTTTTTTTTATTGAGACAGATAAAAGAATAAAATAAAATAAGACGATATAACATTTTATTCAAATTCATCAATCTCAAAATAAAAAATATGATTTTTTTTTAAAACAAATCAAAATTTATTGCGTTCCCAATTAGACTGAATCACGCTAGACATTTTTTAAATGGGGGGGGTCTTTTGAATATTTATATGAGGAACAGGATATCTGTTTCATTACCCCTCACCAAATTTTGGGATGAAATCGCCTGGAAGAACGATTTCATTCCATATACTACACACATTATTTATCAGTATTCCCTGGTTTTAGATATGCTGATGAATGGGTAAGATGAGCTGGAAAAGTGAATACATGAACCATAGCTTCCAATGCTGAGACAAATAGATGGCCAAGCACAAACTACCTGTACACACTGCCTCATGACGTCACGAAAAAATATCTCATTTTTAAGCACTACCTCTCTTGTACATAGAAGTATCATCCAACCAAGAATAGGAGCCAGAGAAAAAAAACAATTTGGCACTCAGCCAACCCTGCTCAGCTTCAGTGAGTCTTAGGGGCTATCATTTGGCCTATCCATGAGACCAAGGCCTATACATGAGACCTATATATACGCACTGCTGGACTACTCTTGGAGCACAACATCCAGGTCGGGATAGTGCTGAGCATATACTTCGGAGCATCATAACACAATGCATCCAAGCAGCTCCGTTCAATCATCCACCATCTCAACATGAAAAACACAAATTCATGCATCACCACACCACACTCACAAACCCTTTTCCATCAGCTATCTCTATTTTATTCTGAATCATAACTGCAACCTGTTTTGGGAGACTGAGGATCATGATCAGTTCTCCTATAGTCCTCTTTTGTATTATGAGGTGACATACTTCTGGATCGTCTCTTTGTTGAAAATTTATCATGTTTAACATTACTGTGATGTCTTGCTTCTTCACTTCTGTATTTTCTTTGGAGATCATTGTTACTGTTTGATTTTCTAATTATACGCGTCCGACATGGGCCATGAATACCATCTGTGAATTTTCTCTTTTTCCTCTTCCATGGTGGTACTTCATTTTTACATAAAAGTTTCCTTTTAAATGGTTCTTCTGCCATAGTAATTATTTTTTTGGTATTTGCAAAGGTTTCTTGTTGTTTAATTTCTTTCACACTGATAAATCCCGAGTTTTCAGATTCCTTTTTGGTGTATTTTCCTGCGTAAGCAACTATATTTTTAATAACTGTTTTTATATATTTTTTTTCTATACTCAATTTTTGATTTGAGTTTATTAAGCTTTTGTTTATAATTTTTATATATGGCTGAGGACTAACACACTTTTCTTTCCATTTTATGATTCCTTTCTATATCTTTGTTACTATTTCATAGCATATATCAGACAATTTTTCTGAAACATTTTCTTCTGTATTGGATAGTCCCTTTGTTATATTTTGATTATGTTTATTTTCACGTTTTTCATCTTCTTGAAGATCAGAAGATTTTAATTTTGCTTTATTAGATTCATTTTCATCCATTTGAAACTCTTTTACTGTATTTGATACAATTTCATTCTTAGCTTCTGTATATACTGTTTCTTTATTTTCACTTTTAGAGGTACATTCCACAATCAGAAGTTTTCCTGAAGGTAGACTGACAATTTCAATATCACTCTTTATAATTTCAATTTCTTTCTTTTTAACAATCTCAAATTTTGCTTCATCAGTAATAGGATATTCAATTTGTGATTCCTTTAAAATATCTTTGGTTGGAAATTCCAAAGTTTCCTCCTCATCCAATTTTTTAGGTTGAATTATTTCCTTTATCAACTGGTTTAACTTTTCATTCTGATTTTTGAATGCTTCTTTAATTTGTTTTTCTATTCTTTGGTTTGCTTCTATTGCTTGCTTGTTATATTCTTCTCTTTGTTTGATATCTTCTTCTCTTTGTTTATCCCATTTTTGGTTATATTCTTCTCTTTGTTTGATATCTTCTTCTCTTTGTTTATCCCATTTTTGGTTATCTTCTTCTCTTTGTTTATCCCGTTTTTGGTTATATTCTTCTCTTTGTTTATCCCATTTTTGGTTATCTTCTTCTATTTGTTTATCTCTTTTTTGGTTATCTTCTTCTCTCTGTTTGTCTCTTTTCTTTTGGTCTGCTTTTATAATTTCTATTATCTGAGCTATCATAGCTATCTTTTCTGTTTTCTGAGCCTCCATGTTTACCATTTTCCTTTGTTTTCTGAATCAGTAAGCTTCTCTCTCCATCCACACCATGACTTTACTCCATCTTCTTTGAAATGCCTGTTTCATTCTTTATGCCATTCATTTTTGTTTTGTTTTTCTTTTAAACTTTTACTTTTTTAACCTTCCTGAACAAATTACATCACTACATCATATGCACTGTTCATATCACAGAATCGTGATCTGCTTATACCTATGAGTAGGCTAGCTAGATCGGACCTCACAATAGGTTGGCAAATTAACTGGCCTATGCCAGATAAGGCCTCACAGTAAGGATGATAATGTAATAGGTGCCTATGGTTAGGCTAGCTGGATAACCAATTTAATTTTTAGTAACAAAAAAAAATTATTAAATAACAATTAATTTGCAATTTCTAACGAAATTCATTTCTATCCACATGATAACTCATTTTTATTTTACTTATAAAAGAGTTAGAAGCAGTTCCTTTTTTTATCAATAGTTCATTTACAAATTCAATTATGAGAAAAAGCTTGGAAATAGTCAATTCAATGATAGCTCATTTTGAATTCATTTATTAGAAGAAGCTTGGAAACATTCTAATTCAACAATAGTTCATTTTGAATTCATTTATGAGAAAAAGCTTGGAAATATTCTAATTCAACAATAATTTATTTTGAATCCATTTATGAGAAGAAGCTTGGAAATATTCTAATTCAACAATAATTCATTTTGAATCCATTTATGAGAAGAAGCTTGGAAATATTCTAATTCAACAATAGTTCATTTTTAATTCATTTATGAGAAAAAGCTTGAAATAGTCAATTCAATAATAGTTCATTTTGAATTCATTTATTAGAAGAAGCTTGGAAACATTCTAATTCAATAATAATTCATTTTGAATCTGAAGAAGCTTGGAAACATTCTAATTCAACAATAATTCATTTTGAATCCATTTATGAGAAGAAGCTTGGAAATATTCTAATTCAACAATAATTCATTTTGAATCCATTTATGAGAAGAAGCTTGGAATTATTCTAATTTAACAATAATTCATTTTGAATCCATTTATGAGAAGAAGCTTGGAAATATTCTAATTCAACAATAATTCATTTTGAATCCATTTATGAGAAGAAGATTGGAATTATTCTAATTTAACAATAATTCATTTTGAATCCATTTATGAGAAGAAGCTTGGAAATATTCTAATTCAACAATAGTTCATTTTGAATTCATTTATGAGAAGAAGCTTGGAAATATTCCAATTCAACAATAGTTTATTTTTGTATTCCTTTATGAGAAGAAGCTTGGTAGCAGTTAAGCATTTATGATTTATATAACGTTTTGTTATCTTATGAATTATTACTGATTGGTAAACATTTAAATTCAGCAATTCTTGGTTTGTGGAGTATTCATCATTTGGTAATTAAAGCATTTATAATTTAGTCAAATATAAAAGTATATTCTTATACATAAACTCTGTTATATTATAAGAAGCTTAGAAGCAGTCTAATATATTTATGATTTATACAGCATTTCATCATTTTATTAATTATTACCGATTGGTAGAAATTTGAACTCAGCAATTCTTGGTTTGTAGAGCATTTATCATTTGACAATTGAGGCATTTATAATTTAGCCAAATATAGAATTATATTCTTACACATAAACTCTGTTACATTATAAGAAGCTTAGAAGCAGTCAAGTATTTATGATTTATACAGCATTTCATCATTTTATTAATTATTACCGATTGGTAGACATTTGAACTCAGCAATTCTTGGTTTGTAGAGCATTTATCATTTGATAATTGAGGCATTTATAATTTAGCCAAATATAGAAGTATATTCTTACACATAAACTCTCTTACATTATAAGAAACTTAGAAGCAGTTAAGTATTTATGATTTATACAGCATTTCATCATTTTATTAATTATTACCGATTGGTAGACATTTGAACTCAGCAATTCTTGGTTTGTAGAGCATTTATCATTTGATAATTGAGGCATTTATAATTTAGCCAATTATAAAAGTATATTCTTACACATAAACTCTGTTACATTATAAGAAGCCTAGAAGCAGTCAAGTATTTATGATTTATACAGCATTTCATCATTTTATTAATTATTACCGATTGGTAGACTTTTGAACTCAGCAATTATTGGATTGTAGAGCATTTATCATTTGATAATTGAGGCATTTATAATTTAGCCAATTATAAAAGTATATTCTTACACATAAACTCTGTTACATTATAAGAAGCTTAGAAGCAGTGAAGTATTTATGATTTATACAGCATTTCTTCATTTTATTAATTATTACCGATTGGTAGACATTTGAACTCAGCATATTCTTGGTTTGGAGAGCATTTATCATTTGATAATTGAGGCATTTATAATTTAGCTAAATATAAAACTATATTCATATACATAAACTCTGTTTGGCTTGTGGAGCATTTATTATTTAGTAATTAAAGCATTTCTAATTTATATAGTAAATACGTTCAAATATTTTTATAAATAAATTTGCGTATAACTATTTCATAACTTCATTTTATAACATATGATAAATATGTTTTAATATTTTACAAAACAAATTCTATGTAATTATTTCATAATTCCACTTTATAATGTATGATAAATATGTTTTAATATTTTATAAAAATTACCTTCCAGTTTTTAGTCTAGTTTATTCAAAAGAAGGCAGGTTATTTCATTTATGGAAAGTCATGGCACAGCATGGAGAGAATGAAGCCGCTAAATTACCCCATTATTATTATCATTCCTCTAGCAAAGTTTTCTTTTTCCATTTTCACGTTTAGCTAAAGCTATATTTTAATATGTCAAAAGAATTAAATAATACACTTTTTTTAAAAAAAAGGATTTAATACGTTCTGCCTCTCTGTGTAAGACGAGAGAGAGCAAAAAAAAAGTTCTTTTCTTGCGACGATGTGCCTAATTTGCATAATGCCTCAGTTTAACTCAAGTATCTTTTTTATTTCTTTTTTAATGATTGGATAATTAATTTCTTTTCTTTTTATTGAGACAGATAAAAAAAATAAGATGACATAACATTTTATTCAAATCCATCAATCACAAAATTAAAAATATGATTTTTTTTAAACAAATCAAAATTTATTGTGTTCCCAATTAGACTGAATCACGCTAGATGTTTTTAAATGGGGGGGGGGTCTTTTGAATATTTATATGAGGAACAGAATATCTGTTTCAATATATATATATATATATATGGATTTACTTTTTATATTTATTTATAGCACATATTATTTTTGCTTAAACATTCCTTCTCTTTCTACTCATTTTTTTTTATGTTTAGATTATTGCTTCATAAAGAAGTTAATGAAGATACTGGAGTTTATAATGTTGTTTTTTTTTTTAATTTAAATATCTCCTTTACTGAATGAAGGTATGATTCTAATGATTAGTTGTATTTTTTTTTTGTTTTGCAGTTGCTTCTGATATTTCCAAAATTGGTCTTTTTCTTCTTCTGGTTAGGATGAATTGATTAAGCCTAGGATTTCTTACCCCTAGCAATGTAAGTCTATGTTAATGAAGTTTCATTATTGTAATACATAATGGACATATGAGATAATGGACAAATACTTAGCCAGGTCACTTGCTTTTTACTGCTTTCTGTCAATTATGCTAAACATAAATGGACATTTACATTTCTATTGTTAATAATGATATTAATAAGGCACACTATTTTTTATATTTTTTTATTCACTGCTATGGGATAGTTCAAAACTAAAAAAATAAAAAAAAACATTATATGTATAACTATAATGACATGTCAAAATTTTACAAATCTATTTAAATAATAATTGAGCTGCCCTATAGCTGGTAAGTACGATAACTTTTTATATTCTTTTATTCTCATATACCCTATATATTACATATATAGACACAGGTATAGAATAAGCCTGTGTTTCAGTTATTCTTTTATTGTAAAAAAGTTATCGAACGAGGGTACTAGAGGGCAGTTCAATTATTATTTAAATAGATTTGTAAAATTTTCACATGTCGTTTTAGTTCTTCATTATTAAAATATTATGTATCATTATATATATATATATATATATATATATATATATATATATATATATATATATATATATATATATATATATATATATATATATATATATATGGAGACGGATTACAATTATAAATTCTTTGTTCCCAAATGTCCATATATTTACAATAAAAATTATATAGGATAAACCTGCAAGATATTACATTTTTGAAGTAATAATGATATTTTAAAAATGGAATAGAGTATTTTCTTAGTATTACATTATAATCTACCTATTTCAAAATATCCAAACCAATGAGACATTTTGAGCTTAAAAATAATCATTATTTATATAACTTTATAACCAAGTTTGTGCAAGCAGTTTACTATGAGAAAAGACAGCACAATATTTAGTATTAAAGAGATACCTTTATTTCTTCAACATATATTTCATGATTAAATATTTAGGATAAATGACATATAATAAATACATTATTTTTTATCACTAATGATAAGATACATTTATTTATAATATGTAATGAACATTTTACGATTATTATTGATTTATTATCGTCAAATAGTCGTTATTACTTTAGGCAGAATAAAAACAAATTGATATGCATAATATAATATATATATATATATATATATATATATATATATATATATCAGCATTTATTTTTATAGCGTCTGTATACAATTGTAATTACATTCATATCGGCCTTTCAAGCCAAATTGTGCAAACGCTTTTGCGAGTGTTAAATAATAAATGAATACCGTCTGACCAATACAAGATATATAATTTATGCAGGGATAAAAGGAATCCTCTTATTCCTACGACTCTAATATTTATATATGAGCAAATCTGAAGTACTGGCACAGAAGGTGTGACTATAGAACAGTCACTTTAAATTACTATATATAACGTATGAATGAATGACGCCGATTAAATTTACTAGAATTTACATATAGTAACTTCAATAATTGTTTTATTAAAAAAAAAAAAAAATAAAACAATTTTCCAAATAAACAATTAAATATAAAATGTGACTATGTTTACACTTTAACATTTAATTACTTTTTCATTGAAATGAGATATGCTTCTAAGTATTTTTGGATAACTGAATAAGTTGTGAAATAAGGAAAACTTTTTATTTACAATGATTTTATTTATTCACTTTATTATAATTTGACTAACTTTAGTATTTAATATAATAGACTTAACTTTAGGTACCATCCTTAATATTAACATTTATATTGCTTTTATCCTGAGCTATTGAATATCTAGATTTTACATCAATGGAATAAATAAAATAAATAACTGGTTTATAAATAGCTATCATGTTGCAGTAGTTATTTACAGATGATAAAAGATTTTATATTTTACATATTTAAAAACGATATATTGGATATCAATATCCAAGTCCAATTTTCTATTTATTAGACTACCAACATATTTACATTTGTTTATATTCTCAAATTGAGAACTATCCAAGCTGAATGTGGCGGTTTATTTTTCTTCCGTTACTGGCTAATAAACTATTGAGTATTTTGAACATTAATAAATATACTGAGATCTTTACAAAACAACATAAAGATTTAAATACATTCTGTAGATCATATTTTGAACCGGCAAAAATTGAAAAATCATAATCATACCGTACTTCCAGAATCCAAGAAAATTATGTTCTTTTTTATGCTTTTAATTACTTCAAATTAAAAAATGTACTGTTAAACCTATATCATATATACACCCCATTCTAATTAAGTCACATATATGCAATTCTAAAGACTTCTATTCTAAAAAATTGAAAAACCAGTTGGAATAAGCACCTTTTCTTGCATAATCTCCTTTTAATTTCAAATGCCTTATATTTCATGACTGTCCACACTTTTTCGTATTCCATCATGTAGAGACTATCAACCAATTTTGAAATAATTTGATAGACATTCCCTATTAACAGAATTAATTTGTTTGATTAAAGCAATGGAAACCATATAAGTCATTTTTTTGTTTCTGACCATTTTCTGATAACAGTGATTACAATTACATTGTTTTTTTTTTTTTACATTTGTAAATTCATGATGACTCTGTAATAACTGATCCTCTACATCTGGAACTAATTTATTTAAAACAATTCAGAAAATTCAATTGGTATATTATTACTGCAATATTGTCTATTCCCACGTTTTTGATTATAATTGGAACATTTTTTTTTTTTACATTGGTTGGAAAGAGTTAATGTATCCAGATGTTTTTACAAAAAGTACATTATTTTTTTGAAAATAGCTTATCACTTTCTTAATTCTAATTTCGCAGGTGATTAATCAGGACCTACTGTATTTTTTTTAATTGGTAATATTACAAAAAATGTGTTCTGAGTTCATTAAGCTGAACATATTTATCTAAATCTGAAGGAGTTGATTTAATAGATATATCAATAAATGTGTTATATAAATTCTTGTATCTCTATTCAAAACATGATCAAAATATCACTTTAAGTAGTGCTGTTTCAATAACAGTTTATAGCATCTTACTAAAAAAAATGAAATAACCTGAAATTTATTATTTTTATTAATGACCTAAGCACTTATAGATATAATTTGAACGTTTTGAGATGCTTAATATTTTTCTTTAGTGAGTAATTGGGGATAGGAAGGGGATGGCTTGTCACAGAAGTTGTCAGTTTAGTTTAAGTTGATTCCAATTTGTTTTATTTGTCTTCAGAACAGTATTGATATTTGTTTAGATAATTCTCTGGTTTACTTGCTTATAATATTCTAATCTTTAGTGTAAATAGTGCAATATGTTTGATTTATCATCATAGAAACTGTCAGTACAATCAGATCAGTTTAGCAACTGTGGTATAGTATTTCTGAATGTTAATGTATGTTTGTGCCATCTTTCAGCTTCATTTTCTATTCATGTACTTCATTGTACTATCAAATATCATGTCTCATATCAAAATATTTAATTTTACAACCAATAGCTGGAATAACCAGCTTAGTTACATTTTAAATGAATTAATGGCTCATTGGACTAGTGTATTTTATATTTTGTTTGCTAAAATAATTATCATTAATTTTATTCTGTTACTTTAGAAATACAGAATAATTTATTTTTAGTTCAATTATATATATATATATATATATATATATATATATATATATATATATATATATATATATATATATATATATATATATATATATATATATATATATATATATATATATATATATAAGAGAGAGAGAGAGAGAGAGAGAGAGAGAGAGAGAGAGAGAGAGAGAGAGAGAGAGAGAGAGAGAGAGAACAGATGCTTGAGTAATAGTCTGGTATATATAATAAAGGGGGGGATCTTTTTTACAAAAGGGCAACTTCATTTAACTTCATTGAACTTTACTTTGCTTTTTGATTTCATCACTTGTCTCCCAATGAAAGTTTTTACTAGTACAATTTTGTTTTATAAGCTGATTCTTAGAGATTCAAGTTTGAATGTGAAAAACCATTATTAATTTTCTGGAACATGAAATTGTAAAACAACGATAACAAGGTATATCTCCCCTGCTTTTTAATTAACAAGTTTAAATTCTAAAGTCATCATTTGAAATGTGTATGTGTGCGTATATTATAAACCATTTAAGTTTAAATTCTAATATTAAAGAAGTAATGGAAAGGCGTTTTTATATTTCAAATTTATTTTTCTTAAAACTTAATTCTAACATCAAAGAAGTAACTGAAATGTATGGGCTCTTTTATTATTTTGGGAAATTTTTCAACTCTTTCATTAAACATCTCAGGAACTCTTTATTAATAAATTTTGCTAACTCCATGCGCATTAAATAATTATTTTGTCTTTGGTTGCTAGAAGTTATTTTGTCTTGCTTATTTAATAATAATTAGTATATTTCCAAGTAAAAACATATTATACTTGTCAGAAATGAGAGATTTATTCATTATTACCTTTACAATTTATTAATTGATATCCTATAGGGGTTATTTATTTACTGGGGTTTGAAATTGTTTGTTCATTATTATGCTTGTATGTACATGTCTATTATTGAATCCAGCAATAATAATGTTTGAATTGAAAGTAAAAATAATTTAATGCCCATCAGTTTCGGACAATGAAAATGTGTCAAAAGAAGTTGAAAGTTAGAGATTTATTTAAGTGTGGATTTATTATTTATTTATTATGTTTAGATAAAACTATATTTAGTGGATATGTAGAATAAAATATTTATGTTATATAGTATATTGTCTGGGATCGAGATCAGTTCCCCATTAATTTATTTGAGTATTTGACATGGGCGTATTATATAATATATTGTCTGGGATTGAGAAAGCTCTCCCATAGCTTGTTGAAATATTTTTTAGGAGTAGATTGTATGCTCCATATTTAGTAGTTGTATTTTATGAATTATAGTATGAGAAGCCAAGTTGTGTATTTTCCTTATTTTTGGTGAAGAAACCATGTCCACACCAGTTTGTTTTAAGTCTCAGAAGTTCAACTTGGGAGAAATTGTGTATTGATATTTCAATATTAGAGTTATGGAAGTCTTTTATCCCTCATGTGCTCTATGGAATGTTTTTCATCTTTTATTCATAGCCAAGTGTAAGATAATTTGCTGATAAAAAATAAAGGTAGAATTGACTTTTTTTCTCACAGAACAGCTGAAGTAGAATTAGTATTAAAAATTGGTTGGCCATTGTCATCATCCTTATTATAATATTTCTCCCAATTTTGTAAGTAAACCGATCAGATTTAATTATATTAATTATTTTATAACAGATAGCATTATTTAGACACATGCATGAATTATTGATTTAGAAGGTATGAAGAAATCCATTATTATTGTGTAACTGTTTAATTAATGTTTCAAATCATTTTAAATTAATTATTTAGATTTCATATCATCATCTCTCATAATGTTCCATCCTAATTTGAATGAGCAAGCCAATTAATATTATTATTCATTTAATTTGTAAAGTATATTTGACCTCTTACTCTTCTTATTCTTACTCTCAGATTTAAACACCTCTCATTTTATTTGATGTGTATTTGAAGTAAAATGCCAAGAATTTTAGTTTCAACTTAAAATTCCATGTCAGTGTTTAACAGTGTTTTATTTTTCATGAGCATATCAGAGTGATTGATAGCTTGAGGGTATTGCAAATAAAATATCAAATATAGAATAATTTTATATTTAATTGTCTGAGTGTGGTATTATAATCTTTCTGTGTCACATGTTTATCAGAATTGACTGATAGCTTGAGCCAATTTTGAAAGTAAAATATCAGGAAGTTTAGTTTGTGTTATTATTTTAGGACTGGAATTACAATGTTTTTTCCATAAGTCTATCAGAATGCACTGATAGCTGGAATATGTTAAAATAAACTATAGAAAGTTATCTTTATGTTATTTGCTCTTATGTAGACCATTTAAACATTGATGTTAGTAACATCAAAAACATGTATATGCATAAATTATAAAACCAAATATTTGTTTAAATTATCTTGTAAATAAATGTTTTATTTACTTAAAGTTGTGTTCAGAATTCTTCTTTGTCATGCCTTCATATTTCATATTTCTACACATGAACACACATTTACATATCTAACATGATATGATTGCAATATTCCATAATTTAAAGATGAACATGTTCAGATCTGATGATGTTGCTTTTCTTGATTCAGATACTGTATAAAATGTTTGATTATTTGATGATTCTCTGAAAATTTTATCATTCAGTTCTTATTTATATGATGAATTGAAATCAAAATAATCCCTATTTCTTTCATTATCTAACTGCTGTCATTTTATCAGAATAATGCCTAATTTGTATCATTACTTTTAGAATAGTAGTTAATAATTGTTGGAAAGTATTGATTTAAAATTAAGTCATGCAATAAATTAATACCCTGAGTTATGCACTTATTAATTTAGATTAGACATTAATTCAGTTACTTATTTTAAATTACTGTACAATTAAAAGTTAAGTAATGTTATATTTTATTTTGTATTTAACTCCAATTTGCTATACAGTATAGTTAATCAGCATTACATCTTTTACTTTATTAATTTAATTTTCTAACACAGTAGAGGTTGTTCAATGCATATGGATGATGGGAGGAGATAAGACATAGACTGTAACTTGTCAATTTAAATGGTAGAATTTTACCAATTCCAATTATTTATTTCTTTTAGAACTTAATATATGTTTTGTTCCTATTAATCATAATCTTTCCTCCCACATCTAATATACATTTTACACCTTATAGACTTAGTAGCCCCCACTGAGCTCAACTAAGGTAGAACATCATTTAAGAGCCTCATTAATAATTTTAAGGCAAAATCAGACTAGTAGTTTATTCTATGATCAATAGAATTGGCGCCCCAGGTATCTGTTGTTAAAGAGAGAGGAGAGGTGTTAAGAGATAGTTACATGTGGGTTTCTGGTGCACAATGTGGTGGATTAATTATTTAATGATTGGTTATTTATACAACTGTTTTTGACATCCAATGTATTAGATCTGATGATGATGATAGGGGTTTCTGGTGGGTTCCAATGTTTGGGACCTCAATAAGTACATTCTGGCCTTGATATATATATATATATATATATATATATATATATATATATATATATATATATATATATATATATATATATATATATATATATATCAAGCCATTTTCTCCAGGATATTTCTGCTACTAAAAATGCTTCTTGTTAATGGTTTTAATTACTGCATTATTAATAGAGCTTATACATATAAAAAGAAAGAAAATATTTTGATACTTCAGAAATTAAGACAATTTTGCCATATACAAAAGGAGTAACTGATAAAATTGGAAACATTTTAATGAATAATAATATTCAAGCAGTTTAAACTACGTTAAAAAAATAATGAAATATTTTTTGGAGTGTCATTGTGAATATGAAATTTCATGTAGGGTCTATTCCATACATACATTGGACAGACTAATCATAGGATAATTAATAGAAAGGAAGAAAACATTTTGGCAGTCAGATAACAATCCAGTTCATCAGCTACTTATTCTAATATAAAATTAAGTAATCATGATATCAATTTTGATAAAACAAATATTATAGCAAAAATTGAACAATATAACCGGAGATTGCTAAAAGAAGCTATAGAGATTTTTTAAAAGTCCAAGGAACATTAATGAAAGATGTGAATTAAAGAACATTAGCAACATTTGGAAGAAGCTATTGGAAGCCAAAATAAAATTTAAAACTTATAAACCAATAGAATTAATGTCAGAGGAGAAACAAAGAGTATAAAAACGATTTAAAATCACACACACATTCCTATGATTTGAGAAAGAGAACGTTTTGTGTAAGGTAGTTGTTATTATACCGAAACGGCAGTTATTTAGCTATTTTACCACAAAGAATATCCCAAAAATAATATATATATATATATATATATATATATATATATATATATATATATATATATATATATATATATATATATATATATATATATATATATATATATAACATATAATTAGTTTTCAACCAGTAACCACCTAAACATTCACAGTAAATATAGCAATCAATATTTCTAACTGCTGTCAATGTAACCTTCACACCTTTTAATAGCAAGAATGGAAATCCATTCTTACTAATGATCCATTGAATATATATGGACACTTAAAGATTGCAACTTGACTACAGAGTTTGAAATATTGTTACAATGAGGTTTAAATAAACCTCTTTAAACATGAAATAAACATGGAACTCTAATGCAAACTAATAAATAGTCATCTAAAACATTACTTAATAAAATACTTTTAAATTGCATATATATATATATATATATATATATATATATATATATATATATATATATATATATATATATATATATATATATATATATATATATATATATATATATATATATATATACTGCCTGTGTCATCGTGTGTAGCTCCACTACACCTCAGGCCAATCACATTGAGGGCCACAATCTGCCCTTTTCTAACACATCAGTCCAATCTAACCGCCCCATTCCCGCATCTCCACTTCCCCCAAAATAAATATAATATAGTGAAAATCACCTAACCGGGTTCTAGTTCTAATAATTAATGAAATATTCAATTAAATGCTTTACTAACTCAAGTTTCTTAAAATTAACTTAGGTTCTGTTTTAAAATAACTCAAATAATTATTCAGGAATTCATGAGACTAGAAGTGGAAATATGGGTGACAAGGTAGATTACATTGAGACAATATCCCACAGGATACCACCTCAATGGCATAAGAACACTATCCCCCCTTATACTACTATTACACATAATAACTACATAGTATTATTATGACTTCCACAACTTCTAATCACTAAGACTCATTTAACAATTAAAGTATTAATCTTTTATCTCTAATAACAATAATAGTAATCATCTAGCTCAAATGAAATAATCTCAGGTTCTTTAATTTATTCGCATGTTAATAACATATGGTAGCAAAATATGATAAGGGATTTTATGTCATAATCTACTACTCTGAAATTAGATTAATAATAAAACAATAATAATCACAATCTTCATTGCTTAATCCAACTAGTACAGCTTTTCTTTCATCGCAAATTTATAACCGTAATAAATTAGTTAATAATCTAATATCCTTTTTTTTTATCTTTAAGTAATAAAATAAATTAATAAGTGGCAGTGTTTAGATAATCTGATAAATAAAGCAAGTGGCAACTAATAGCATAGAATTTAGCAAAATATTATGATAATGGATTGATGACCAGTAACACAATGGAATTTTATAATTATTTAATTACAAGAACATCAATAAATATTTAAGATTAAACATACTTCTCTATTTATCTTTTGTGCAAACAATCATATACTTAGTTTAATGGTTGTGAACATACCCTGTGAATTCATGCAATGATGTAGAGAAAACAAAACTCAGACACAAGTTTTAATAAACAAATTTGAAAATTTTATTAACATCAATAAAATAAATAAAACAAACAAATCCATCTACATCTATTTACAAGGAATATCCTCATTTTTCTTTACACTACAATAGCTGAATTATACACATTTATATTTCTTTTATCATTAATTAAACTTATTATGCCTTTTAAAAGTTATTTATTTATTTCTCATTAGGTTTATCATATCACTTATTTTAACTATTTTATGGGTAACACCATTCTTTACCTTTTAATATTAAAGTTACTGTATTATAAATTATCTATGTGGATAAACATCATTTATAACATCATAATTTTACAATCAATATGGTTTTTAAAATAAAATCACACTTTCTTGTAACTTTATATAAGTCACTCCGCATATTATTCAAATATTACTATTACTTTTAACGTTTGTTCTCCAATGCTCGTAAACTAGAATACGTTTATTCCATAAGCCATACTCATGTATAATACTATAACACGGGCTTAATTATCACCTGTTACAGTTTTACATATACTATAATTATCGAATGTTATTGTATTTTTTAAATATGCAATACTTATATTTTTTAAAATATAATTAACAATAAGAAAACGTGAAATTATATTTAATATTTTTGTATATTTCTATTTGGATATACTTTTATAAAATTATAGTTCATTTCTTAAAAAAGAATTAAAATAATTCTCTAACTCCTTCCCTTCTTAGGATATCTGCATCTTTTTTTCAATAATCATAATCTACTCTTCGTTAATACTTAACTATTCTTATTCCAAATAATAGCATGACATACATTCTAAATTATCTATTGTTTCCCTTTTAATAGACTTATCATATAACGATGTAGTTGCAAGAAATACAGATAAAGATAGTGACAGATGTATAGTATATCGGGAAGATAGATAGATAACTTATCCGCAATATATTTCAATAAATCTATGGAACAGTGTGAATAGGTCTGACATTCATTGTCTAATAACCTTGGTGATAAGCATGATGTGGCAGCTATTTACTCAGCTTTACCAAACATCTAGTACAACTCACAAGAAAAATATAAAATACCACTGTCCAAGACAACATGTGTACCAGTCGTAGGGTTTTGTTAACTACGCTGATTAACATCTAAAACTACTTATTATTTCACTCCCTGTAGCATCCTAGTTTTTAATACATCCTCTTGGTTTCCGAATCACCACGTACTACCAAGTCACTATCTAAACTATCTCTCGAGAATTTTACTGTATCCAACATCGATAAAATACTAACTACTTTTTTAAAAAACAATAAACAAAATTCGCTAATATAAAAACATTTCCCTATTCCATAAGAACAATTTGTCTTGCTTTATTACACTGTAGGTTCAACATCTACGTTTTGTTAAAATAACATTTAAATATCCCAATCGGAAAATTAACAGAAAATATCACATAACCATTGGTTATATTGAACTATATTAATAACACATAAAATGATTATCGTATGCATATTTTTTTAAAATCTAATCTCATCTCAAAGTGTTTTAGAGTGTTGTTTTCAAAATGCGTTTTACAACAATAATAACAATAAAACTTTTGCGCTACATTCATTCGATTCTCAGCTGATCTAAATAAATAAAACATACATTATATATCATTAATAATTATAAATGTTACCAAAAATATACTTTATCTTCCTATCAGAGTTCGTAGTAGGTTTCTTTCTCTTCGAGCATCGCAAATTTACAAATTTCCACATACATACAATTTTATTTTAAAATTCAAAATCAAAACATATTATTTCATATACTGTTATATTACAAATTAATGTATTTTGTTTTCCCTATCACTATCTAAAACTTAATGTTTAACTTAGAATAGTAAAGAAAATAATTCAAACCATAATCACATATTTTTCTGACGGTAAATCTTGGTTAGTCCCATAATATTTATTATTTCTTCTTTTGTTCGAATGTTCTCCTTTCTGCTTATTAAAGTTTTAAATAAATTAGTTCATTTAATAAACTGTTTAGACGATCTTTAGTTTTAGTGTTTAATCCAAAATTATTAGAAAACATTTTATTTAGTTATCACACAAAGCTTTTTAATGTTCTGGCGAATATTACCTCGGCGCGTTGATGCCTCTTTATTTCTAGTTAAACTGCAATTATTTAATAATTACGGTACCAATTGCGTTTTCCATGGATCCAATATTTTACATTTCTTTTCTGTAAAATTTTTTTTTTCTTCTTTAGGCAAGTGTTTTCCTTGGTAAACTTCACTTTCATTCATTATTATTTTATATACACTACTTCCGATCTTTAACTATTTTCTAGAGTATTTTCTCAAGTCATCTTAAAGAAAGAAATTCAAACTATTTCAATATTAAAATTCCTTTTGTCCATTAATTCTTATATGAATAATGCTTATTTTTATTTTCCATTATCTTCATTAACTTTGCGCACAATGTCCTTTCATTGATTTTTTATGCACGAAAACAGCTTTCATAGTGATACGCTATATAAACTATATCAACGAATAACATTAACATATTTGGAACATTATAAAATTTACAACTTGGTTTTAAGAATCTATCCATTTTCTAATGAAAACTCCGATTATATTTCGATAGAATCCACTGGCAGGTTACTGTAAAGTTAGTGAAACATTACTATGAAAAACTTTTTTTTAAAACATTTTATTCTAAGATTCTCTTCGGATGATATTTAAATTGTCAGTTGGTTTCTTTCAAAGATATTATTAAAATTATAATAAAATTGACTAATAAATTGAAAAAAAAAAATTTAGAGAGCTTAAAATTTTACCTCTGCTCTGGAGTCAACACATTTTTGTTCTCCCCCGTTTATACAATTAGTTGGTGCGATTTTGGTTGTCTGCCAAGATCTATTTCTTATTGGTCAATCCCTACTTGGATTTATAAACAATTTCTAAAGTTTTAAAATCATGACGTAATAGACTTAAATGTTAACTCATTATTATTTTTAAATCAATTATTATCTATTACAATTTAACTACCTTTAAAACAATTTTGAAACAATAATTAATAAAGGTGTATACTACTTATTTTTATTATGATGTGTGACAATTCCATCCACTTCTATAATATACTATTTAAATATTTTAATTATTAGTATTAATTTAAACCGGTGCTTATACATAGAATATTCCAGACAGTCACGTAGTCATTTCCGGTGTTTAGTCTAATTTTATCTGTCTTAATAAATTTGCTACTTATATTATATAAAATAATTATATAAAATTTTGAAAAACAATTTAGAAAAATATAGAATTAGATACAATTCTCACCATCACAATATTTACTATTAAATATATCATATTAATCTTTTACTGCTTAATATAGTCTATAATTTTAAATACTATATAATATTAATTTTAAATTTTTTTAGTAATTGACCATTTATGACCATCGTTGATCTATAGAAAAGGGCACAATATATATATATTATTATTATTATTATTATTATTATTATTATTATTATTATTATTATTATTATTATTATTATTATTATTATTATTATTATTATTATTATTATTATTATTATTATTATTATTATTATTATTATTATTATTATTATTATTATTATTATTATTATTATTACTTACACATCAAATGTATTAGTTTGCTAAGCATATAATATCACAAGTTTATTTAAAAAAAAAAAAAACATACATCACTAATAATATGACTATTGTCCAAAACAGTCATGTTTTTTCCAACAATCCATGAATACATTTACTTGTATCCATAACATATTTCCTAAGGTAATTCCACTATTGATTAGCAGTTATTATGTTTAGTAGCTGTTGAAATGTAGTAGTTTTGTAAATTATTTTAACATATTACCATATCTTTTTTGGGGAATATATATATATATATATATATATATATATTATATACTTGCATCATATATATATATATATATATATATTAATGATGCAAGTATAATTTTACTATTGTATGGTACTAATCTATGATGAATACAATAATCTGAGATTGTAATTGTTCATCTAATATATACTTATTTTCTTGATGTCTACCCCCTAACAAATATATAATCTATTATAAGCAGATGTTATAAATATGGATGCAACTGTATTTATATATACTTTATGACTAACCAAGCTGTTTGTGCTAATCACATTGTGTATTGCACCCAAATTTAATAATAATTAACAGTTGACATTACAGTGTAAATATGATAATATCCAATAACGTTTTTTTTTTTTTTCTCAAATCTATTTTTGATCCAATATTTGTATTTAATTCTCCAAAAAAATAACCAAACTGTTAATTGAATTGCTGCAATAATGCTAAGCAAGAAAGGAAGACTCTCCTTTTTTTAATTCTCTGGATCAACGTTTGGACGTTAGTTATAATAAAATTAACGCTAATTTAATGCATGGATAGGGTCAAGATCATTAACTTTCCACAAATGTAATGAGGAATTCCAATAATAGAAATTATTAAACTAATATTGACAGCACATTCAAAGTCAAGCACTTTAAGTTAACTGACAGCTGACTGACTTTCATTACACATATTGTAACTATCTGTTTGTGTTAAGAAACATTCCTTCTGTGGGATACGAATTAAAATAAAAGCTGCTATATCAATCTTACATTTTGACACTTATTTAGCCTTTAGTGGAGTATGTCGTTCTAGTATTATAACATTTACATCAAGGAAAGTAAGCACATTCTATATGCTGTATTTACATAATAATAATAATAATAATAATAATAATAATAATAATAATAATAATAATAATAATAATAATAATAATAATAATAATAATAATAATAATAATAATAATAATAATAATAATAATAATAGTAATAATAATAATAATAATAATAATAATAATAATAATAATAATAATAATAATAATAATAATAATAATAATAATAATAATAATAATAATTTGATACTTATCTTTAATAGAACCAATGTTTTTTCACTCTATTAAATCATTAATTATTGTTACTATTTACACCATTAAAATGAATTATCCATAAGATGCAACAAAATATATGGAATGTGTAAGATAGACCATTTATAGACAGATAAGTTCATCTCCTTTTTTAGGAAGGGGAATTTCAAATCCTGTTAGAATTGAATTATATATATATATATATATATATATATATATATATATATATATATATATAATTCAATTCTATATATATATATATATATATATATATATATATATATATATATTAGAAATTGAATTATATTTCATAGAGAAAATAACAGAATTAACAACTGTCAATCTTCTAAGCCTATCCCCATCATTATTTTTATTTATTGGTAAGGATTTGAGCTAAACACAATATATATATTACTTTCACGCAAGAAATTCCAGAATTTTGGAAAATTATATGTCTGACCTAGATGAGGGGTTGAGACCTCAAATCATATCACACCTCAGCTCCTTCACAAACACTCTATGACTTATTACTCTATGAATGACATAAATGAGTTTCACTCAGAGTTTCTTAGTTCATGTGCTGGCAGTAGCAAAATGTGGAGGAAAAGACTCAGGGAATATTAACTAAATTACTAATATTTTAAATACACACACATCTATGGTTGGCTAGATAATGCATATAATAATAACTAATACTATATGAAAATGGATTTGGATAAAATTTGGTAATGAATTATGAATAACACATGAGACATTTAAGAGTTTTAAAATCTTTAATTAATAAATATATATAATAATAAAATATAAAAGTGCATTGGGTTGTACATGCACAGGTGTCATATAGCGATGAAAGCATGTTTTCATCTATTATGCACTTTAAAAAGAGTTCATTACAATATTAATCCACAGTTTCTAATCATGCCTTAATTATGGAATGTCATCCTTACTAGGTTTGCTAATATTTAAACCATATGAGAACAATAACTTATATAAATAACATTTTAATATTATATGTAATGAGCAGTCAGTGTGCTCTTTGTAAAAATTGTCTAATATAAGATAGGCTGGAGTTTCAGAGCAATGCTGAATGAATAATTCAATTTTATGGAGAGTGAAGTGGCAATTTGTAGTGTAACTTCTCAGACTATGGTGTTATATAAAATAATTAAGAGATGTGGCTTGAATATGCAGTTACTCCTGGGATTCAATATCAATTGCTGTTCCCATGGAGCGGACTTGCTAACTTAAAATAAGTAAACATTTAGTTTGGGTGATCAGAGCAGCTTATAAATTAATCTGAACCCTTGTGTTCCAGTTTTAAAATAAGATAGTGAAGTGGCCCTTAAAACCAAAGGTCTTTTAAAAAATATAATAACAAGGCATATAAAGCAGCTATGTGCTTAATGAAGACACATTCGTAATGCTTTCTAAAATATAAAAAAATAAAATTAAAGCACTCAATCAATAGTTTCATTATGTTAAACTACTATACACCTGTTCATAATTTAGCTTACTTAAATCATCATAAAATGGATTGATTATGAGTGACCTAGTTTACTGAGTAATCCATATATTTTGTGAGAATAACTAAGGGGGAGTAAAGCATATTTGGGACTTAAAATTAACTAATTACTTATAATATGCTTTAAAATATGATTCTCTCATAATTAAGTAAACATACATTTAAAAAGAAAACCTAAATTAAATAATAAGCTAAAACATAGTAGCTTCAATTAAGGTATATAAGAGTGGATGTTCAGAGCAGAGATATATAAGACGTTCTAATTATCAACATAATTAGCTTCATGAGAGTGTCTAATCAACTCTCACAAAATTATGATTATTATTAATTTCCTCTCTGAATGGCATAACATAAATAAATAAGTTAAGACATATATAAATATATAGTAGGCCTGACTGCAGATCAGAAAGATAGATAAATAATAACTTATTACAGTTATTATGCTAAGAAAATTATATTTTATGATATTTGTTAAGCAGGTAAGGTCTTACATCAATTATTATTACAATTAACTTACATAATTTACTTTAAAAAGGTGTTTAGCGATTATCATTAAAATAAAATTACAGGAATCACATATATGTGAAGAATAACATTAAAATTGTATCGAGGTAGGAGTGCTTTTGACTTAACTTGTAGTCTTTAGTCAAAAAGCTAACCTTCCCACAATTTTGTGATCTTAAAGTTTGCTGTCTCCCAGTTAATTAAATCATGTATGTATTTGTATATGAATATAGCTTCCTTTATAATTCTTTTGTTCTTATTTTTTTTCAATTTGCAATATTTTTACATTAATATAATTGAAGTTAAAACCATAAATACATGACTTATTACTGTCGTAAAAAACCGACAATTAAACATTATTATCTACTTTGCAAATTTCTTTAGATTTCTGAACCCTTTTTTAATAACAGCATGTACTCTTTAATTCTTTTTCCAACGTCCATCTCGATTCACCTATAATTCCACTACAACACCTACATATCCTTTTTAAATGATACATTTTTTTTATAAATGAGGTTTTCTTTATAGAGTTATTTATTAATTTGTTTAATGTAGGAAGTGTGTAAAATGCAATGTCACATATACCTTTGTAAATGTTCATTATAAAATTTACATGATCATTTGAAATATAGGGTATTTATGAACTTTTTTTTATTAGCAGGATAATAAATATTAATATTAATTTTTTTTTTTTATATTTCGTATTAAAGTTAGACTTTACAAATTCCGATTACTGTATTTATAAATATTCAATTATATAATTACATATGGTTCTTTGAAGAAATAGGGTTTTTGCTTATACTGAAATTTAAATAATTTATTGAAGATTCAATATACAACTTTTGTATTATACCGTAACTTTTTCAAAATTTTTGTAGATCGATGCAAGCAATATAGGTAATATGTTGATTAAGAACGCTTAGTATTACAACAACAAAAAATAACATTATAATTGTTGCTTTCATTGAGTATTTAATATTATTTGCTCTAAATAAAATATTGAAAATATCATATACGCTTACATACTGCATTTCAATTTTGTCATATTAATAGGATTTTTTTTAAAATGAGGATTATTATATTTACCTATGCAAATTCCTCACAAATATCACCTTTATTACAAGTAAATATTGAGATAGTAGTCTTGGCTAAAGTGCTAAGAAAAATTGTATTTTTATTTTCTGTATTCAGAATAACTAAACATATTGAAAACATTATTGAATGGAGTCTCATTTCATTTTAATTGTTTTCTTTTGATGACGAACTATAATTATATGAACCTACAAAATTCATGATTTATTTTATTTTTTAATCTATCTTGAATATTTTGTGTATGATATATATATATATATATATATATATATATATATATTGCAGGTTTATCTGTGTTATATTTTAAATATTGATATACCAACGTTTCGACTTGGTCACACAAGTCATCCACTGGGTGATAAATGATAGAAAGAAGGTTGTAGAGGCGCTACAATCACTGATTTGGATATATATATATATATATATATATATATATATAGAGAGAGAGAGAGACGGCTAGATAGATAGATAGATAGATAGATAGATAGATAGATAGATAGATAGATAGATAGATAGATAGATAGATAGATAGATAGATAGATAGATAGATAGTTAGATAGATAGATAGATAGATAGATAGATAGATAGATAGATAGATAGATAGATAGATAGATAGATAGATAGATAGATAGATAGATAGATAGATAGATAGATAGATAGATAGATAGATAGATAGATAGATAGATAGATAGATAGATAGATAGATAGATAGATAGATAGATAGATAGATAGATAGATAGATAGATAGATAGATAGATAGATAGTAAGATTTTTAATAAAATTATTTTTATTTATAATTAATTATTAATTTTTGGACATTTATTTTCAATTTTCAGATGTCTTATAATCACAGTTACTTTTCAAATATAAGCATTGCTAATACAAACACACCCATTATTTTAAATTTTTTTGATTTTATTGATCTAACATTAACGTTTATAGTTCACTTACTCTGCGTATTTGGCAACTCTCTGTTAATTCTCTCAATAACGTTTTACAATCAGTTGCGTACTATACCTAACATATATATAGCAAACCTGGCAATTGGAGACTTTATCACTGGAGGATTATCTTCACCTCATTATTTTTATAACACTATATTTAATTGGAATATGGACGTGGGGTGTGTTTTTTCATTCTCATGTTTGTTGTGTGGTGGTCTATCTACTTTACTAATCTCAGCTCAAATTGCCATTAATCGTTTTATACTTATTTGTAAGTCATTAGTTCTTTATAAAAAAATATACACATTAAAAAATATATGTTTTATGCTAACGGTAACATGGACTTTCTCAATATCATTTTCTTTATTTGTAGATCTTTCTAATTTATTTCAATTTAAATTCAATCATTTATTTAAAGAATGTTATTTTTTGTTTGATTTTAATGGAATTGTCCTTCTAGCTTCTTTATTCTTATTTTTTTATTTTTCCATCTTTCCTTCAATAGCATATTCTTACTATAATATATTTCAAATGATCAAACACTCTCAGAAAAACTTACATATGATGAACGATTCAGACACAGTACGCAGGCGTTTTTCAGAAAATGTGTATGTCACTAAAATAATGTTTACACTTTTCTTAATATTTATATTGTCTTTTATTCCCAGTACAATGTGTGTTATTATTTTAAAGAGTATTTACCAAATTCCTGACATTTTCATTAGAATTACAATAATGTTTGTATTTCTTCACTCATTAGTAAACCCAATTATCTGTGTTTCTACTAATAAATCAATGAGACTATCATTCATTAAAATAATTACCTTTAAAATAAAATAATTGTACAATGAACTATAAGATGAAGGTCATTTGTAAGTTTAAATGAATATTTTGAAAGTTAGTTAGTCATTGTAAAATGATCTCTATATTCTATGCTGGTTACTATCTTTTTCTTTTTCTTTTTATATAGAAAAAAAAAAAATGTGTATAAATAAATATGTGTACTATTGCAGGTTTAATGAGCTAAAGGTCATATCCATGTTATCTGTGTCATTCATTATAATTCTATGTGATTGGAATTTTTATCCAGAGCCTCTACAACATTGTTAACTTTACCATTGCAGTACAGAAAATTATCCATCATATTAGTATAATATTAAAATACGAGTTATTTATGAAATTTCGGTTTTGTTACGTATTATATTGACTACATTATTAAAACCAGAATCATGTGAGGACTTGTTCGTTTACATGTTTTTTGGACTCAAGTTACTTTATTTTAGCTATCAAGACAAATCTATATAGATATTTTTGTTTCTCTACAATTTCTGTCACGTTGTGAACAATGTTCTTTATAAATAGAGCAAATGTGAGGATTTTCATATCCTTAGTTCTTGGACTCAGGATGTTTATTTTGTATTTCGGACTATTCCGTGTAGTGTCAGTACAATATGAAGTACCTTCCTCAGAGCGTTCTCTATCTCAAATCAAAACTGCGTGTGAAATTTAAAATCGTTATTTTAAACTTTTTTCCCTCATATTTAAATTGTATTGATTGAAACGTTTTAAAAATTAGTTTGTCTTCCAAAAACTTCTACCAAATGTTGTTAATTTTATTTTAAATCACAGCTTTCATTTAAAGACGTGGACCTTTTCAAAATTTCTACAGTTTCACTTATCAATCTCTGATCATATTGTTCAATTTTAGTGGAATATTTGTTTATGAATATTGGTATCATAGCAAGTTAATTTTATATGAAAATAAATAGCTGATAAATTGTATTTCTCTGATTGCTCTTCCTTTGAATATTTATTCTACAATTAGTCTATCCAGTATATGAATGTGTACAGATCTTACATGGAATTTCATATACACCATGACACTCCAATGACATTTTATCTTTAGGAAGTAGAAATATTTCATTAATTTTTTGAAGGTAGTGCAAAATGTTTGAATATTATTTTCCTTATAATGATACCAATTTTATCAGTTCCACATTTTATACATGCAAAAATGTCTTAATTTTTGATGTATCTTTTTTTTTATTTTTATACGAAAAATCCCTATTAATAATACTATAACTAAAACAATTTCAAGAATCGATTTATTAGTAGCAGAAATTTCCTGGACAAAATATATCTATCTTTGTCAATGTAAATAATTCTGCAGGATGAATGTGATAAAAATAATGTAGTAACCTTCCAGTATGTGTTGGTTTGTTATATCAACCATGGGATCAACAACCATCTTTCATTCTTTTAATTAAACTATCTAAGAAAGGCAATTGTTTTTTTTTTTATTCACTTTCATTGTAAATTTGATATTGTTGTGAAAAGGGTTTTAAAAAATAAACATGTTATCAAAAGCATACTTATAATGAGGACAAATAACAAAGATATCATGAACATACCTCAGCCATACAGATGTTTTTTAATTGCTGAAGTCAATTTTTTTCCTCCAAAACTTCCATAAAAAAAGAAGATAATGCTGGAGAAAATTGGTGAACTCATAGTTCGATCCGATGTTTGTTTATACATCTGATCACCAAAAAAAAAAAAAAAAAAAAAAATGTTTTTAATAAGCATTGTTCAGTCAAATGCATAGCAAAATATATTTTACAAATTGAATAGCTTAATTTATAGGTGCACTAGTAAAAAGCGAAAAAATCTTAAAAAAAAAAAATTATCACAGCCGCTCTACAAGCAGTTGTCCCTTGTAAGCGGTTACGCTTCCCGGCTGAAACTATGGCACATAAGGAAAAAAGTATCATTTTTATCCAATTTAATATCACGGATAAACTCAAGAAAATGTTTGAAATCATTAATATATGTTGATATTTGTGTTAAATGTAGCTGTAAAAAATAAGTAGAAAACGAGTTAGTGTATGCTTGTGAAAAAAAAAAAAAAAAAACTGCACGTATAATCGGTGTCAATGGAACATCTGGTTTATGGTTTTTTGGTAATAGATATAATTTTGGATAT
This sequence comes from Epiperipatus broadwayi, assembly GCA_028023455.1. Taxonomy (NCBI): domain Eukaryota; kingdom Metazoa; phylum Onychophora; class Udeonychophora; order Euonychophora; family Peripatidae; genus Epiperipatus; species Epiperipatus broadwayi. Next base: position 3,079,114 of record JAQFVV010012457.1, read on the forward strand.
TAAATTGGCTAAGAATTGATATTTTAAGTATTTTGCTTTCTACTGGTGTACCTGTAAATAAAGCTATCCATGTATTTTTTTTTTTTATTATTAAAATCTGTATTTTTCACTGAACTGTGACGTCATAAAGTAAGACAATTTTGCCATATAAAAAGGAGTGACTGATAAAATTCATAACATTGAAAAAAAATAATATTCAAACAATTTATACTAAATTTCAAAAAAATAAATAAATAATGAAATATTTTCACTTGTCACGGTGTATAGGAAATTCCACTAGGGGTGTTCACATTCATGTGTTGTACATACTAATTGAAGAATATATATTAGAAAGGAAGAACAATTCTGGCATTCAGAGAAAAATTCATTTCATTCGCTATTTATTCTCATATAAAATTAAATATCCATGTTATCAATTTTGATAAAACAAACATTCAAGTAAAAATTGAACAATATGACCATTTCTGAAAGAACCTATAGTGATTTATAAAAGACCCAATAATTTGAATGAAAGTTGTGAGTTAAAGAAAATTAACATTTGGAAATGTATTCTTTTATTATGAACTACTTTATAATTGTGTTGGTGCATTTTATAATTATAATGTTTACATCTCCATCCAGTCTTATTTCTGTTTCTTGTAATAACTTCTAAATCATTTTACATTATAGCTGATCTTTACACACTTTATATATAAAAATAAATTGAAAGCAAAATCTTAACTTAAAACAGCAATACTATAACTATTATATAATTATATTTTAAGAGAGAATGTTGATTAATGCTCAATGACATACTTAGTACTTAATTTTCACCAAGTTTCTAATTATTCTTGTCGCAATACACTAAAATAATAATTCAATTCAATTCAATTCATTTATTTAAGTGCTAAACAACAGCATAAAGCCAATTACAGCTTGCACATACAATAAAAGTGAAAATAAAACATATAACATAAAATGAAAATATAAATGTATACATAATAAAGTAAAATTTAAAAGACAAAATCAAACTTCACATTTCAGTTTAACAAGTTTACAAAATTTCTTATAATCAATGTCACGCAGATTAAGGTTACTCCCAATTTGATTATATAAAGAGGGTAACCTAAATAAAGGAGAAAATTTAAGAATATTAGAACGGCATGTTTGAATCTGATATACACAAGTAGACCTAGTATCATAACTCAAAGACCTAACTGAGATAGTTGAAACTATATCTGATAAAATAACCTGTTTATTAACAATTTTATAAAAATATTTCAAATCCCTATACTTTCGTCTAGATGAAAGATTAATCATTTTACCCTCCCAAGAAACATATTTGAAAAACTTCTTTGAAATAGACTGCAACAAGTTACATCCTTGCAAAGAACTAGGGTTCCAAATTATTGAACCATATTCAATAATAGGAAGAACCAATGAAAAAAAACAATTTCCGTTTAGTATCATTACTGAACTGATAACCATGTCTAAGAATGGCACCCATAACCTTAAAAGCTTTACCAACAATCATTTCAAAATGAGGAATAAAAGATCCATTACAAGAAAACATAATTCCAAGATCTTTTTGGCATTTAACTGAAATAATTTTATAGAGAAGAGCGTATAATAATAAAACTGTAAAACTTCAGATTTTTTGGAATAAGACATAAAGGAACATTTATCAAAATTAACTGTCATATTATTTGACTGACACCAAGCACTAAAGTTATCAATATCCTTCTGAAGGAGAACACAATCGTTCACTGATACAATTCTTCTAAAAATCTTACAGTCATCAGCATAGCTTAACAGAAAAGAATATCTCAAGCAATCATTAAGATCATTAATGTAAACATTAAACAGCATGGGTGCTAAAATACTACCCTGTGGAACACCTAAATTGCATTCAAAATTAAATGAAACTTTATTATTGAATTTAATATATGCTGTACGACTACATAGAAATGATTGAAACAATATATAATTTACACATAGAGTGCTTCAATGGTTCTTTTATATGTTCCCTGTCATGTTGTAATAAAGAACTTTTGTGTGAAGTCTTATATTCACACATCATGCACTTCAATAGTTTTATTTCTGCATGTTTCTTTTCATGTTGCAATAAATTACTTTTATAAAAAGCGTGATAGTCACAAAAAGGGCATTTAAATAGTTTTTCTCTTGTATGTTTTCTTTCATGCTGTAATAAAGAACTTTTTCGTGAAGTCTTATATTCACACAATGTTAACATGAATGGTTTTACTCCTGTATGTTTCATTTCATGTCGCAATAAATTGCTTTTATCAAAACAATTATAGGTGCAGAAACCACAATTAAATGGTTTTTCTCCTTTATGTCTCCTTTCGTGTAGCAATAAAAAACTTTTGGATGAAGTTTTATATTCACACAAAGAGCACATAAATGGTTTTACTCCTGTATGTTTTATTTCATGCCTTAGTAAATTACTTTTATCAAAACAATTATAGTTGCAAAAAGAGCAATTAAATGGTTTTTCTCCTGTATGTTTCCTTTCATGTAGCAATAAAGAACTTTTACATGAAGTCTTATATTCGCACAAAGTGCACTGAAATGGTTGTTCTCCAGAATGCTTCCTTTCATGTAATAGTAAACAATATTTCTGAAAAGACTTGTACTTACATAAAGAGCACTTGAAAGGTTTTTCTCCAGTATGTTTCTTTTCATGTTGTAATATAGAACTTTTGTAAGAACACTTATATTCACAAAATGTGCACTTAAATGGTTTTTTTTCTGCATATCTCTTTTCATGGTGCATTAAATTACTTGTGCACTTGAATAGTTTTCCTCTTGTATGTTTTCTTTCATGTTGTAATAAAGAACTTTTGCGTGAAGCCTTATATTCACACAAAGTCCATCTAAATGGTTTTATTCCTGTATGTTTCATTTCATGTCGTTGTAGATTACTTTTATCAAAACAATTATAGTTGCAAAAAGAGCAATTAAATGGTTTCGCTCCTGTATGTTTCTTTTCATGTTGTGATAAAGAACTTTTGCATGAAGTTTTATATTCACACAAACTGCACTTAAATGGTTTTTCGCCTGAATGCTTCCTTTCATGTAGTACTAAACAATATTTTTGAAAAGACTTATATTCACATAAAGTACACTTAAATGATTTTTGTCTGGTATGTTTTCTTTCATGTTGTAATAAAGAACTTTTGTGTGAAGTCTTATATTCATATAAAGTGCACATAAATGATTTTATTTCTGTATCATTCATTTCATGCTGCAGTAAATTACTTTTATCAAAACAATTATAGTTGCAAGAATTGCAATTAAATGGTTTTCTCCTTATGCTCCCTTTCATGCTCTAATAAATTATTTTTATAAGCATTATATTCATAAAAAGTGCACTTGAATGTTTTTTCCTACATGTCCTTGTTGGTACTGTAGTAAACGCTTTTTATGAGAAGTCTTAAATTTACACAATATGCACTGAAACGGTTTTTATGAATTTTAAATCTTTTTGAGAAGTTTTGTAATCACACAAAAATACATGGTTTTTCGCCTGCATGTTTCCTTTCATATTATATTAAGCTAATTTGATCATTACTCTTAAATTAACATAAAATGCACTTAAAGGGTTTTTTCCAGCAGGCCCTTTTTCATAATTTTTAAACAACTCTCAAAAGAAACTTGAATTCACATAAAGTGCAAATAATTTTTTTTATCCATATTAATTTTTTTCAAGTTATTTTAAAACTAGATTTGTCACAATATTTTTCTATTTCAAAAGGATATTTTTTCCTTTTTCTCTTCTATATAGATTTTTTAATTTTCCATACATCTTTACAAGCCTAAAATAATTTTTTTACATGTTTCTGAATCATTTTTGCACTTTTTATAATCATAAATATTATGAGAATGAGATGACTGTACAGTATTTTTAATAAGTCTGTTAATAGCTAATATATGATTTAGTATTTGCTTAATCAAAATATTCAAGGTTTTTTAGAGATTATTTTCATTTTTAAAACCTTCCAAATTTTAGTAATGTACATTTATATCCTAAATAAAATACACTTTCATTCTAAATGCATTTTCAAATATACTATTGATATTCCTTAATAGTCATTATAACTATCAAAATATTAATGGCAGAAGTGACCTCATGCTGTTGTTTTTGAAAACAAAATTTCTTGTAAACTGTTTAGTATTCTTCAATTACTTATTTTAAAACAAGTATTTTTCTATATGATTAGTCCATTTATATAATTAATGTTGAATCATGAACTTAAAAATCATTTTGAAAGGAATTACGTAGAATATGTATTTTTAAATTCTTTTCATCATTGAAGTTTAATGATATTAATAAATATCAACTTTTATGGTAAATATTCACTTTTTTCTATAAATGTAAGCCCCTGTTAAACATTTATATAATAACTGTCATTCTAACATAATAAATTTATGTTATTTAATACAAATAATTAGTAAGTTAAAATAAAGTCCACTTATTTTGTTAAAGAATACTCTGTTGATTATAAAAGCATTATAATTCTTATTGGGAAATTTTACATTATTTAATGATCAATATCTTATTGTTTGAAGTATAAATATTTTATAGTACCCATTTTATAATACACTTGCTTTAAATACTTTTCTTCAAAATGAGGTTTAATTTCCATATCTTGAACCACAATTATTCTTTTTCAATAATAATAATAATAATAATAATAATAATAATAATAATAATAATAATAATAATAATAATAATAATAATAATAATAATAATAATAATAATAATAATAATAATAATAATAATAATAATAATAATAATAATAATAATAATAATAATAATAATTTTAATAATAATAATAATAATAATAATAATAATAATAATAATAATAGTAAAAATCAGTCATATATCACATGACCTATATAGCTTATATTACCAATATGTAATATATAAAGAGCCTGCTACTAGCTCTAAACAAGCTTAATTAATACATGAAGCTTTTATCTATGATGATCCCCATCCCCAGACCGGTTTCGAGCTTATGGCTCTCATCAGTGAGGAGCTAGGACATAAGATTCAAAATATTAACTCAAGCCAAGCATTTATCTAATTCTTAAATATTACAAAAAAGATCCAAATCTTCAGACACTACATGTCTTCAAATTCAGCTCTTTAACCAAAGAAACTATATGAGCCTGAACTAAATTCAGAGGTCCCATATATTAGTAGGCTTAGCAATTTAATATAGCCAAAGCCCTAATAGCAAAATTATAATAGTAAAAATCAGTCATATATAACATGACCTATATAGCTTGTATTACCAATATATAATATATAAAGAGCCTGCTACTAGCTCTAAACAAGCTTAATTATTTTATTTTTTATGATAAATGCTACAAGAGAAAATACATGAAGCTTTTATCTATGATGGTCCCCATCCCCAGACCAGTTTCGAGCTTATGGCTCTCATTAGTGAGGAGCTAAGACATAAGATTCAAAATATTTACTCAAGCCAAGCATTTATCTAATTCTTAAATATTACGAAAAAGATCCAAATTTTCAGACACCTACATGTCTTCAAATTCAGCTCTTTAACCAAAGAAACTATATGAGCCTGAACTAAATTCAGAGGTCCCATATATTAGTAGGCTTAGCAATTTAATATAGCCAAAGCCCTAATAGCAAAATTATAATAGTAAAAATCAGTCATATATCACATGACCTATATAGCTTGTATTACCAATATGTAATATATAAAGAGCCTGCTACTAGCTCTAAACAAGCTTAATTATTTTATTTTTTATGATAAATGCTACAAGAGAAAATACATGAAGCTTTTATCTATGATGGTCCCCATCCCCAGACCGGTGTCGAGCTTATGGCTCTCATCAGTGAGGAGCTAGGACATAAGATTCAAAATATTAAATCAAGCCAAGCATTTATCTAATTCTAAAATATTACGAAAAAGATCCAAATCTTCAGACACCTACATGTCTTCAAATTCAGCTCTTTAACCAAAGAAACTATATGAGCCTGAACTAAATTCAGAGGTCCCATATATTATTAGGCTTAGCAATTTAATATAGACAAAGCCCTAATAGCAAAATTATAATAGTAAAATGAGTCATATATCACATGACCTATATAGCTTGTATTACCAATATATAATATATATAAAGAGCCTGCTACTAGCTCTAAACAAGCTTAATTATTTTATTTTTTATGATAAATGCTACAAGAGAAAATACATGAAACTTTTATCTATGATGGTCCCCATCCCCAGACCGGTTTCGAGCTTATGGCTCTCATCAGTGAGGAGCTAGGACATAAGATTCAAAATATTAACTCAAGCCAAGCATTTATATAATTCTTAAATATTACGAAAAAGATCCAATTCTTCAGACACCTACATGTCTTCAAATTCAGCTCTTTAACCAAAGAAACTATATGAACCTGAACTAAATTCAGAGGTCCCTTATATTAGTCGGCTTAGAATTTAATATAGCCAATGCCCTACGAGCAAAATTATAATAGTAAAAATCATTATAATAGTAAAAATCAGTCATATATCACATGACCTATATAGCTTGTATTACCAATATGTAATATATAAAGAGCCTGCTACTAGCTCTAAACAAGCTTAATTATTTTATTTTTTATGATAAATGCTACAAGAGAAAATACATGAAGCTTTTATCTATGATGGTCCCCATCCCCAGACCAGTTTCGAGTTTATGGCTCTCATCAGTGAGGAGCTAGGACATAAGATTCAAAATATTAACTCAAGCCAAGCATTTATCTAATTCTTAAATATTAAGAAAAAGATCCAAATCTTCAGACACCTACATGTCTTCAAATTCAGCTCTTTAACCAAAGAAACTGTATGAGCCTGAACTAAATTCAGAGGTCCCATATATTAGTAGGCTTAGCAATTTAATATAGCCAAAGCCCTAATAGCAAAATTATAATAGTAAAAATCAGTCATATATCACATGACCTATATAGCTTGTATTACCAATATGTAATATATAAAGAGCCAGCTACTAGCTCTAAACAAGCTTAATTATTTTATTTTTTATGATAAATGCTACAAGAGAAAATACATGAAGCTTTTATCTATGATGGTCCCCATCCCAGACCGGTTTCGAGCTTATGGCTCTCATCAGTGAGGAGCTAGTACATAAGATTCAAAATATTAACTCAAGCCAAGCATTTATCTAATTCTAAACTATTACGAAAAAGATCCAAATCTTCAGACACCTACATGTCTTCAAATTCAGCTCATTAACCAAAGAAACTATATGAGCCTGAACTAAATCCAGAGGTCCCATATATTATTAGGCTTAGCAATTTAATATAGACAAAGCACTAATAGCAAAATTATAATAGTAAAATGAGTCATATATCACATGACCTATATAGCTTATATTACAAATATGTAATATATAAAGAGCCTGCTAGTAGCTCTAAACAAGCTTAATTATTTTATTTTTTATGATAAATGCTACAAGAGAAAATACATGAAGCTTTTATCTATGATGGTTCCCATCCCCAGACTGGTTTTGAGCTTATGGCTCTCATCAGTGAGGAGCTAGGACATAAGATTCAAAATATTAACTCAAGCCAAGCATTTATATAATTCTTAAATATTACGAAAAAGATCCAAATCTTCAGACACCTACATGTCTTCAAATTCAGCTCTTTAACCAAAGAAACTATATGAGCCTGAACTTAATTCAGAGGTCCCATATATTAGTCGGCTTAGCAATTTAATATAGATAAAGCCCTAATAGCAAAATTATAATAGTAAAAATCAGTCATATATCACATGACCTATATAGCTTGTATTACCAATATGTAATATATAAAGAGCCTGCTACTAGCTCTAAACAAGCTTAATTATTTTATTTTTTATGATAAATGCTACAAGAGAAAATACATGAAGATTTTACCTATGATGGTCCCCATCCCCAGACCGGTTTCGAGCTTATGGCTCTCATCAGTGAGGAGCTAGGACATAAGATTCAAAATATTAACTCAAGCCAAGCATTTATCTAATTCTTAAATATTATGAAAATATCCAAATCTTCAGACACCTACATGTCTTCAAATTCAGCTCTTTAACCAAAGAAACTATATGAGCCCGAACTAAATTCAGAGGTCCCATATATTAGTAGGCTTAGCAATTTAATATAGCCAAAGCCCTAATAGCAAAATTATAATAGTAAAAATCAGTCATATATCACATGACCTATATAGCTTGTATTACCAATATGTAATATATAAAGAGCCTGCTAGTAGCTCTAAACAAGCTTAATTATTTTATTTTTTATGATAAATGCTACAAGAGAAAATACATGAAGCTTTTATCTATGATGGTTCCCATCCCCAGACCGGTTTTGAGCTTATGGCTCTCATCAGTGAGGAGCTAGGACATAAGATTCAAAATATTAACTCAAGCCAAGCATTTATATAATTCTTAAATATTAAGAAAAAGATCCAAATCTTCAGACACCTACATGTCTTCAAATTCAGCTCTTTAACCAAAGAAACTATATGAGCCTGAACTAAATTCAGAGGTCCCATATATTAGTAGGCTTAGCAATTTAATATAGACAAAGCCCTAATAGCAAAATTATAATAGTAAAAATCAGTCATATATCACATGACCTATATAGCTTGTATTACCAATATGTAATATATAACGAGCCTGCTACCAGCTCTAAACAAGCTTAATTATTTTATTTTTTATGATAAATGCTACAAGAGAAAATACATGAAGCTTTTATCTATGATGGTCCCCATCCCCAGACCGGTTTCGAGCTTATGGCTCTCATCAGTGAGGAGCTAGGACATAAGATTCAAAATATTACCTCAAGCCAACCATTTATCTAATTCTAAAATATTACGAAAAAGATCCAAATCTTCAGACACCTACATGTCTTCAAATTCAGCTCTTTAACCAAAGAAAACTATATGAGACTGAACTAAATTCATAGGTCCCACATATTAGTAGGCTTAGCAATGTAATATAGCCAAAGCCCTAATAGCAAAATTATAATAGTAAAAATCAGTCATATATCACATGACCTATATAGCTTGTATTACCAATATGTAATATATAAAGAGCCTGCTACTAGCTCTAAACAAGCTTAATTATTTTATTTTTTATGATAAATGCTACAAGAGAAAATACATGAAGCTTTTATCTATGATGGTCCCCATCCCCAGACCGGTTTCGAGCTTATGGCTCTCATCAGTGAGGAGCTAGGTCATAAGATTCAAAATATTAACTCAAGCCAAGCATTTATATAATTCTTAAATATTACGAAAAAGATCAAAATCTTCAGATACCTACATGTCTTCAAATTCAGCTCTTTAACCAAAGAAACTATATGAGCCTGAACTAAATTCAGAGGTCCCATATATTAGTCGGCTTAGCAATTTAATATAGACAAAGCCCTAATAGCAAAATTATAATAGTAAAAATCAGTCATATATCACATGACCTATATAGCTTGTATTACCAATATGTAATATATAAAGAGCCAGCTACTAGCTCTAAACAAGCTTAATTATTTTATTTTTTATGATAAATGCTACAAGAGAAAATACATGAAGCTTTTATCTATGATGGTCCCCATCCCCAGACCGGTTTCGAGCTTATGGCTCTCATCAGTGAGGAGCTAGTACATAAGATTCAAAATATTAACTCAAGCCAAGCATTTATCTAATTCTAAACTATTACGAAAAAGATCCAAATCTTCAGACACCTACATGTCTTCAAATTCAGCTCATTAACCAAAGAAACTATATGAGCCTGAACTAAATTCAGAGATCCCATATATTAGTAGGCTTAGCAATTTAATATAGCCAAAGCCCTAATAGCAAAATTATAATAGTAAAAATCAGTCATATATCACATGACCTATATAGCTTATATTACAAATATGTAATATATAAAGAGCCTGCTAGTAGCTCTAAACAAGCTTAATTATTTTATTTTTTATGATAAATGCTACAAGAGAAAATACATGAAGCTTTTATCTATGATGGTTCCCATCCCCAGACTGGTTTTGAGCTTATGGCTCTCATCAGTGAGGAGCTAGGACATAAGATTCAAAATATTAACTCAAGCCAAGCATTTATCTAATTCTTAAATATTACGAAAAAGATCCAAATCTTCAGACACCTACATGTCTACAAATTCAGCTCTTTAACCAAAGAAACTATATGAGCCTGAACTTAATTCAGAGGTCCCATATATTAGTCGGCTTAGCAATTTAATATAGATAAAGCCCTAATAGCAAAATTATAATAGTAAAAATCAGTCATATATCACATGACCTATATAGCTTGTAATACCAATATGTAATATATAAAGAGCCTGCTACTAGCTCTAAACAAGCTTAATTATTTTATTTTTTATGATAAATGCTACAAGAGAAAATACATGAAGATTTTACCTATGATGGTCCCCATCCCCAGACCGGTTTCGAGCTTATGGCTCTCATCAGTGAGGAGCTAGGACATAAGATTCAAAATATTAACTCAAGCCAAGCATTTATCTAATTCTTAAATATTATGAAAATATCCAAATCTTCAGACACCTACATGTCTTCAAATTCAGCTCTTTAACCAAAGAAACTATATGAGCCTGAACTAAATTCAGAGGTCCCATATATTAGTAGGCTTAGCAATTTAATATAGCCAAAGCCCTAATAGCAAAATTATAATAGTAAAAATCAGTCATATATCACATGACCTATATAGCTTGTATTACCAATATGTAATATATAAAGAGCCTGCTAGTAGCTCTAAACAAGCTTAATTATTTTATTTTTTATGATAAATGCTACAAGAGAAAATACATGAAGCTTTTATCTATGATGGTTCCCATCCCCAGACTGGTTTTGAGCTTATGGCTCTCATCAGTGAGGAGCTAGGACATAAGATTCAAAATATTAACTCAAGCCAAGCATTTATATAATTCTTAAATATTACGAAAAAGATCCAAATCTTCAGACACCTACATGTCTTCAAATTCAGCTCTTTAACCAAAGAAACTATATGAGCCTGAACTCAATTCAGAGGTCCCATATATTAGTTGGCTTAGCAATTTAATATAGACAAAGCCCTAATAGCAAAATTATAATAGTAAAAATCAGTCATATATCACATGACCTATATAGCTTGTATTACCAATATGTAATATATAACGAGCCTGCTACCAGCTCTAAACAAGCTTAATTATTTTATTTTTTATGATAAATGCTACAAGAGAAAATACATGAAGCTTTTATCTATGATGGTCCCCATCCCCAGACCGGTTTCGAGCTTATGGCTCTCATCAGTGAGGAGCTAGGACATAAGATTCAAAATATTACCTCAAGCCAACCATTTATCTAATTCTAAAATATTACGAAAAAGATCCAAATCTTCAGACACCTACATGTCTTCAAATTCAGCTCTTTAACCAAAGAAACTATATGAGCCTGAACTAAATTCAGAGGTCCCATATATTAGTAGGCTTAGCAATTTAATATAGCCAAAGCCCTAATAGCAAAATTATAATAGTAAAAATCAGTCATATATCACATGACCTATATAGCTTGTATTACCAATATGTAATATATAAAGAGCCTGCTAGTAGCTATAAACAAGCTTAATTATTTTATTTTTTATGATAAATGCTACAAGAGAAAATACATGAAGCTTTTATCTATGATGGTTCCCATCCCCAGACTGGTTTTGAGCTTATGGCTCTCATCAGTGAGGAGCTAGGACATAAGATTCAAAATATTAACTCAAGCCAAGCATTTATATAATTCTTAAATATTACGAAAAAGATCCAAATCTTCAGATACCTACATGTCTTCAAATTCAGCTCTTTAACCAAAGAAACTATATGAGCCTGAACTAAATTTAGAGGTCCCATATATTAGTCGGCTTAGCAATTTAATATAGACAAAGCCCCAATAGCAAAATTATAATAGTAAAAATCAGTCATATATCACATGACCTATATAGCTTGTATTACCAATATGTATTATATAAAGAGCCTGCTACTAGCTCTAAACAAGCTTAATTATTTTATTTTTTATGATAAATGCTATAAGAGAAAATACATGAAGCTTTTATCTATGATGGTCCCCATCCCCAGACCGGTTTCGAGCTTATGGCTCTCATCAGTGAGGAGCTAGGACATAAGATTCAAAATATTAACTCAAGCCAAGCATTTATCTAATTCTTAAATATTATGAAAAAGATCCAAATCTTCAGACACCTATATGTCTTCAAATTCAGCTCTTTAACCAAAGAAACTATATGAGCCTGAACTAAATTCAGAGGTCCCATATATTAGTAGGCTTAGCAATTTAATATAGCCAAAGCCCTAATAGCAAAATTATAATAGTAAAAATCAGTCATATATCACATGACCTATATAGCTTGTATTACCAATATGTAATATATAAAGAGCCTGCTAGTAGCTCTAAACAAGCTTAATTATTTTATTTTTTATGATAAATGCTACAAGAGAAAATACATGAAGCTTTTATCTATGATGGTTCCCATCCCCAGACTGGTTTTGAGCTTATGGCTCTCATCAGTGAGGAGCTAGGACATAAGATTCAAAATATTAACTCAAGCCAAGCATTTATATAATTCTTAAATATTACGAAAAAGATCCAAATCTTCAGACACCTACATGTCTTCAAATTCAGCTCTTTAACCAAAGAAACTATATGAGCCTGAACTTAATTCAGATCTCCCATATATTAGACGGCTTAGCAATTTAATATAGATAAAGCCCTAATAGCAAAATTATAATAGTAAAAATCAGTCATATATCACATGACCTATATAGCTTGTATTACCAATATGTAATATATAAAGAGCCTGCTACTAGCTCTAAACAAGCTTAATTATTTTATTTTTTATGATAAATGCTACAAGAGAAAATACATGAAGCTTTTATCTATGATGGTCCCCATCCCCAGACCGGTTTCGAGCTTATGGCTCTCATCAGTGAGGAGCTAGGACATAAGATTCAAAATATTAACTCAAGCCAAGCATTTATCTAATTCTTAAATATTATGAAAATATCCAAATCTTCAGACACCTACATGTCTTCAAATTCAGCTCTTTAACCAAAGAAACTATATGAGCCTGAACTAAATTCAGAGGTCCCATATATTAGTAGGCTTAGCAATTTAATATAGCCAAAGCCCTAATAGCAAAATTATAATAGTAAAAATCAGTCATATATCACATGACCTATATAGCTTGTATTACCAATATGTAATATATAAAGAGCCTGCTAGTAGCTCTAAACAAGCTTAATTATTTTATTTTTTATGATAAATGCTACAAGAGAAAATACATGAAGCTTTTATCTATGATGGTTCCCATCCCCAGACAGGTTTTGAGCTTATGGCTCTCATCAGTGAGGAGCTAGGACATAAGATTCAAAATATTAACTCAAGCCAAGCATTTATATAATTCTTAAATATTACGAAAAAGATCCAAATCTTCAGACACCTACATGTCTTCAAATTCAGCTCTTTAACCAAAGAAACTATATGAGCCTGAACTCAATTCAGAGGTCCCATATATTAGTTGGCTTAGCAATTTAATATAGACAAAGCCCTAATAGCAAAATTATAATAGTAAAAATCAGTCATATATCACATGACCTATATAGCTTGTATTACCAATATGTAATATATAACGAGCCTGCTACCAGCTCTAAACAAGCTTAATTATTTTATTTTTTATGATAAATGCTACAAGAGAAAATACATGAAGCTTTTATCTATGATGGTCCCCATCCCCAGACCGGTTTCGAGCTTATGGCTCTCATCAGTGAGGAGCTAGGACATAAGATTCAAAATATTACCTCAAGCCAACCATTTATCTAATTCTAAAATATTACGAAAAAGATCCAAATCTTAAGACACCTACATGTCTTCAAATTCAGCTCTTTAACCAAAGAAAACTATATGAGACTGAACTAAATTCAGAGGTCCCACATATTAGTAGGCTTAGCAATTTAATATAGCCAAAGCCCTAATAGCAAAATTATAATAGTAAAAATCAGTCATATATCACATGACCTATATAGCTTGTATTACCAATATGTAATATATAAAGAGCCTGCTACTAGCTCTAAACAAGCTTAATTATTTTATTTTTTATGATAAATGCTACAAGAGAAAATACATGAAGCTTTTATCTATGATGGTCCCCATCCCCAGACCGGTTTCGAGCCTATGGCTCTCATCAGTGAGGAGCTAGGTCATAAGATTCAAAATATTAACTCAAGCCAAGCATTTATATAATTCTTAAATATTACGAAAAAGATCCAAATCTTCAGATACCTACATGTCTTCAAATTCAGCTCTTTAACTAAAGAAACTATATGAGCCTGAACTAAATTCAGAGGTCCCATATATTAGTCGGCTTAGCAATTTAATATAGACAAAGCCCTAATAGCAAAATTATAATAGTAAAAATCAGTCATATATCACATGACCTATATAGCTTGTATTACCAATATGTATTATATAAAGAGCCTGCTACTAGCTCTAAACAAGCTTAATTATTTTATTTTTTATGATAAATGCTACAAGAGAAAATACATGAAGCTTTTATCTATGATGGTCCCCATCCCCAGACCGGTTTCGAGCTTATGGCTCTCATCAGTGAGGAGCTAGGACATAAGATTCAAAATATTACCTCAAGCCAACCATTTATCTAATTCTAAAATATTACGAAAAAGATCCAAATCTTCAGACACCTACATGTCTTCAAATTCAGCTCTTTAACCAAAGAAAACTATATGAGACTGAACTAAATTCAGAGGTCCCACATATTAGTAGGCTTAGCAATTTAATATAGCCAAAGCCCTAATAGCAAAATTATAATAGTAAAAATCAGTCATATATCACATGACCTATATAGCTTGTATTACCAATATGTAATATATAAAGAGCCTGCTACTAGCTCTAAACAAGCTTAATTGTTTTATTTTTTATGATAAATGCTACAAGAGAAAATACATGAAGCTTTTATCTATGATGGTCCCCATCCCCAGACCGGTTTCGAGCTTATGGCTCTCATCAGTGAGGAGCTAGGTCATAAGATTCAAAATAATAACTCAAGCCAAGCATTTATATAATTCTTAAATATTACGAAAAAGATCCAAATCTTCAGACACCTACATGTCTTCAAATTCAGCTCTTTAACCAAAGAAACTATATGAGCCTGAACTAAATTCAGAGGTCCCATATATTAGTCGGCTTAGCAATTTAATATAGCCAAAGCCCTACGAGCAAAATTATAATAGTAAAAATCATTATAATAGTAAAAATCAGTCATATATCACATGACATATATAGCTGGTATTACCAATATGTAATATATAAAGAGCCTGCTACTAGCTCTAAACAAGCTTAATTATTTTATTTTTTATGATAAATGCTACAAGAGAAAATACATGAAGCTTTTATCTATGATGGTCCCCATCCCCAGACCAGTTTCGAGCTTATGGCTCTCATCAGTGAGGAGCTAGGACATAAGATTCAAAATATTAACTCAAGCCAAGCATTTATCTAATTCTTAAATATTACGAAAAAGATCCAAATCTTCAGACACCTACATGTCTTCAAATTCAGCTCTTTAACCAAAGAAACTATATGAGCCTGAACTAAATTCAGAGGTCCCATATATTAGTAGGCTTAGCAATTTAATATAGCCAAAGCCCTAATAGCAAAATTATAATAGTAAAAATCGGTCATATATCACATGACCTATATAGCTTGTATTACCAATATGTAATATACAAAGAGCCTGCTACTAGCTTTAAACAAGCTTAATTATTTTATTTTTTATGATAAATGCTACAAGAGAAAATACATGAAGCTTTTATCTATGATGGTCCCCATCCCCAAACCGGTTTCGAGCTTATGGCTCTCATCAGTGAGGAGCTAGGACATAAGATTCAAAATATTAACTCAAGCCAAGCATTTATCTAAGTCTTAAATATTACGAAAAAGATCCAAATCTTCAGACACCTATATGTCTTCAAATTCAGCTCTTTAACCAAAGAAACTATATGAGCCTGAACTAAATTCAGAGGTCCCATATATTAGTAGGCTTAGCAATTTAATATAGCCAAAGCCCTAATAGCAAAATTATAATAGTAAAAATCAGTCATATATCACATGACCTATATAGCTTGTATTACCAATATGTAATATATAAAGAGCCTGCTAGTAGCTCTAAACAAGCTTAATTATTTTATTTTTTATGATAAATGCTACAAGAGAAAATACATGAAGCTTTTATCTATGATGGTTCCCATCCCCAGACTGGTTTTGAGCTTATGGCTCTCATCAGTGAGGAGCTAGGACATAAGATTCAAAATATTAACTCAAGCCAAGCATTTATATAATTCTTAAATATTACGAAAAAGATCCAAATCTTCAGATACCTACATGTCTTCAAATTCAGCTCTTTAACCAAAGAAACTATATGAGCCTGAACTAAATTCAGAGGTCCCATATATTAGTCGGCTTAGCAATTTAATATAGACAAAGCCCTAATAGCAAAATTATAATAGTAAAAATCAGTCATATATCACATGACCTATATAGCTTGTATTACCAATATGTATTATATAAAGAGCCTGCTACTAGCTCTAAACAAGCTTAATTATTTTATTTTTTATGATAAATGCTATAAGAGAAAATACATGAAGCTTTTATCTATGATGGTCCCCATCCCCAGACCGGTTTCGAGCTTATGGCTCTCATCAGTGAGGAGCTAGGACATAAGATTCAAAATATTAACTCAAGCCAAGCATTTATCTAATTCTTAAATATTATGAAAAAGATCCAAATCTTCAGACACCTACATGTCTTCAAATTCAGCTCTTTAACCAAAGAAACTATATGAGCCTGAACTAAATTCAGAGGTCCCATATATTAGTAGGCTTAGCAATTTAATATAGCCAAAGCCCTAATAGCAAAATTATAATAGTAAAAATCAGTCATATATCACATGACCTATATAGCTTGTATTACCAATATGTAATATATAAAGAGCCTGCTAGTAGCTCTAAACAAGCTTAATTATTTTATTTTTTATGATAAATGCTACAAGAGAAAATACATGAAGCTTTTATCTATGATGGTTCCCATCCCCAGACTGGTTTTGAGCTTATGGCTCTCATCAGTGAGGAGCTAGGACATAAGATTCAAAATATTAACTCAAGCCAAGCATTTATATAATTCTTAAATATTACGAAAAAGATCCAAATCTTCAGACACCTACATGTCTTCAAATTCAGCTCTTTAACCAAAGAAACTATATGAGCCTGAACTTAATTCAGAGGTCCCATATATTAGTCGGCTTAGCAATTTAATATAGATAAAGCCCTAATAGCAAAATTATAATAGTAAAAATCAGTCATATATCACATGACCTATATAGCTTGTATTACCAATATGTAATATATAAAGAGCCTGCTACTAGCTCTAAACAAGCTTAATTATTTTATTTTTTATGATAAATGCTACAAGAGAAAATACATGAAGCTTTTATCTATGATGGTCCCCATCCCCAGACCGGTTTCGAGCTTATGGCTCTCATCAGTGAGGAGCTAGGACATAAGATTCAAAATATTAACTCAAGCCAAGCATTTATCTAATTCTTAAATATTATGAAAATATCCAAATCTTCAGACACCTACATGTCTTCAAATTCAGCTCTTTAACCAAAGAAACTATATGAGCCCGAACTAAATTCAGAGGTCCCATATATTAGTAGGCTTAGCAATTTAATATAGCCAAAGCCCTAATAGCAAAATTATAATAGTAAAAATCAGTCATATATCACATGACCTATATAGCTTGTATTACCAATATGTAATATATAAAGAGCCTGTTAGTAGCTCTAAACAAGCTTAATTATTTTATTTTTTATGATAAATGCTACAAGAGAAAATACATGAAGCTTTTATCTATGATGGTTCCCATCCCCAGACAGGTTTTGAGCTTATGGCTCTCATCAGTGAGGAGCTAGGACATAAGATTCAAAATATTAACTCAAGCCAAGCATTTATATAATTCTTAAATATTACGAAAAAGATCCAAATCTTCAGACACCTACATGTCTTCAAATTCAGCTCTTTAACCAAAGAAACTATATGAGCCTGAACTCAATTCAGAGGTCCCATATATTAGTTGGCTTAGCAATTTAATATAGACAAAGCCCTAATAGCAAAATTATAATAGTAAAAATCAGTCATATATCACATGACCTATATAGCTTGTATTACCAATATGTAATATATAACGAGCCTGCTACCAGCTCTAAACAAGCTTAATTATTTTATTTTTTATGATAAATGCTACAAGAGAAAATACATGAAGCTTTTATCTATGATGGTCCCCATCCCCAGACCGGTTTCGAGCTTTTGACTCTCATCAGTGAGGAGCTAGGACATAAGATTCAAAATATTACCTCAAGCCAACCATTTATCTAATTCTAAAATATTACGAAAAAGATCCAAATCTTCAGACACCTACATGTCTTCAAATTCAGCTCTTTAACCAAAGAAAACTATATGAGACTGAACTAAATTCAGAGGTCCCACATATTAGTAGGCTTAGCAATTTAATATAGCCAAAGCCCTAATAGCAAAATTATAATAGTAAAAATCAGTCATATATCACATGACCTATATAGCTTGTATTACCAATATGTAATATATAAAGAGCCTGCTACTACCTCTAAACAAGCTTATTTATTTTATTTTTTATGATAAATGCTACAAGAGAAAATACATGAAGCTTTTATCTATGATGGTCCCCATCCCCAGACCGGTTTCGAGCCTATGGCTCTCATCAGTGAGGAGCTAGGTCATAAGATTCAAAATATTAACTCAAGCCAAGCATTTATATAATTCTTAAATATTACGAAAAAGATCCAAATCTTCAGACACCTACATGTCTTCAAATTCAGCTCTTTAACCAAAGAAAACTATATGAGACTGAACTAAATTCAGAGGTCCCACATATTAGTAGGCTTAGCAATTTAATATAGCCAAAGCCCTAATAGCAAAATTATAATAGTAAAAATCAGTCATATATCACATGACCTATATAGCTTGTATTACCAATATGTAATATATAAAGAGCCTGCTACTAGCTCAAAACAAGCTTAATTGTTTTATTTTTTATGATAAATGCTACAAGAGAAAATACATGAAGCTTTTATCTATGATGGTCCCCATCCCCAGACCGGTTTCGAGCTTATGGCTCTCATCAGTGAGGAGCTAGGTCATAAGATTCAAAATAATAACTCAAGCCAAGCATTTATATAATTCTTAAATATTACGAAAAAGATCCAAATCTTCAGACACCTACATGTCTTCAAATTCAGCTCTTTAACCAAAGAAACTATATGAGCCTGAACTAAATTCAGAGGTCCCATATATTAGTCGGCTTAGCAATTTAATATAGCCAAAGCCCTACTAGCAAAATTATAATAGTAAAAATCATTATAATAGTAAAAATCAGTCATATATCACTTGACATATATAGCTTGTATTACCAATATGTAATATATAAAGAGCCTGCTACTAGCTCTAAACAAGCTTAATTATTTTATTTTTTATGATAAATGCTACAAGAGAAAATACATGAAGCTTTTATCTATGATGGTCCCCATCCCCAGACCGGTTTCGAGCTTATGGCTCTCATCAGTGAGGAGCTAGGTCATAAGATTCAAAATATTAACTCAAGCCAAACATTTATATAATTCTTAAATATTACGAAAAAGATCCAAATCTTCAGACACCTACATGTCTTCAAATTCAGCTCTTTAACCAAAGAAACTATATGAGCCTGAACTAAATTCAGAGGTCCCATATATTAGTAGGCTTAGCAATTTAATATAGCCAAAGCCCTAATAGCAAAATTATAATAATAAAAATCGGTCATATATCACATGACCTATATAGCTTGTATTACCAATATGTAATATACAAAGAGCCTGCTACTAGCTTTAAACAAGCTTAATTATTTTATTTTTTATGATAAATGCTACAAGAGAAAATACATGAAGCTTTTATCTATGATGGTCCCCATCCCCAGACCGGTTTCGAGCTTGTGGCTCTCATCAGTGAGGAGCTAATAATAATAATAATAATAATAATAATAATAATAATAATAATAATAATAATAATAATAATAATAATAATAATAATAATAATAATAATAATAATAATGTTGATGATGATTATATTAATGATGATAATGATAATGTTTGTTTAAAAAAATCAATTAACAGCTTAGTTAATGATTATTATTTAATGAGCAAAATATTATACATTGGATGTCATACAATGATATAATTACAACTATAAGTTTTAAATATTTTTTACAAAAATAAATACAACTTGTCTTCAGTAAATTTTGCACTTTAAACAATAAAAAATATCTAATCAGAATGGAAAAGCTGTTTTAGCAAGAGTGAAACACACTCAGACATTCAGAAAAATTATAGAAATAACTAATAATTATATATTGCCAAAATAATGTTTTTGTAGATAATGAAAAGGAATTTGAGAGTATAAGTATTTATTTATTGATTAAATAGAATGTTGTAATATTTTGAAGAATATTTAGCATAATATAATGGTCATGATTATATTACATAAATGTATTTAGATTAACATTGAGAGCGCAACAGAGAGATCGTCCTTGTTTTTTTAAAAACTTTTTATAAGGATGTTAAATAAAGTAATTTGTGGATTACAATTCTAAAAAAATCATAAATTTAAAATGTGATTATTTTGTTCACTTTGATTTGGACAATGATGTAATTGTTGTTTTTTTTTTTTTTTTTGCAAATAATTATTCAGAACGTTAAAAAATGTAGCAACAAATATTACATTAGAGTAAACAGTAGGGTAAAAAATAATAAGAAGGATAGCTGGTATTAGATGTAAGTAAACAATATTACTAATAATAAATACTAACAATGCTATAGATTTTTTATAAACAAAAAAAAATGTAGATTAGTATGATAAATTAGAAGGTGATGACATATGCTGTAGTCAATATATATTGTACCGGTCGAAAATGTATGTCCATCAAACAAGATTTAGAAAATGAGCAAAAGTACCCCGAATCCACTCATGCCCAAGATACACAGGTCAGGAGCAATCATGAATTCTAACCTATTTGCCCATTCCCCAAATCTATAACACTATGGATCTACGGCGATACAACATAAATTAAGTATTTCTGGGCCCAGTGCTACATCGTTTTGCATTAGAACTCAGCTGATAATGATGATGAGAGATTGAGTGAACCAAATATATTAAGTGAAAAATATACATAAATATAAATATTATTAAGGAGATTCGAACAACTGGATTAAAGTTTAAAAATATAAATATTTATTTTGACAAAAATTCAAGATTTATATATCTATAATCAACTTCACACAGTTTAAATGATTATTTTGGTTACAAATCTTTGACAAACTTGATACAATTATTTTATTTTGATAGTTATAAATTTAGTGCAGCAGTTACAATACTGAACATATATTTAAAAATAGGTTTATTCAATGTTACAAAGATAGATTTGGGTGGTTTGTGAAATTTATATATTTAGAAACACATGTAAAGATACAATAATAGAGTTTCACTGATTATAGGATTTTATAGAATGCCCTTGACATTTTATACATAGTTTTATTTTCATTTATATAATTTATTTGCAACACTAAAATGACGCTACATTGTGGACAAAATATTCTTAAAACATTTATTCATTAAACATTTTCGACAGTTAACTAAAAAATATTGTGAAACTCTATCAATATGGGAATTGATTATTTCAATAAAGGGGAGGGCAGCTTCATGAGAGTTTGGATCTAAACTTCAACTAAAAATATTGCAAAGAGAAAAAATGCTTCATTATCATAAATCATTATAATTTATTTTGTCCAACAGGCTAAAAGAAAAACAAACTATAAGGAATTCTGGTGCTAGCATAATAGCTGAATATTTGCGGATCCAATATTTTTAAGATGCTTTATCATATTACAGAAGAAAACAGTCTAACCTACTTGCCACCCCACATTTTGTGGAATCAGCTGACAAAGGGTCCTGGACAGAGATGCAGTGGGCGGAACATTGCTGGAATTAAGCTCATGCATTGCTCTTATTACACAAGTGTATATATATATATATATATATATATATATAAAAAAAATATATATATATATATATATATATATATATATATATATATATATATATATATATATATATCCAGGAACATCCGTTGCCCTTTTTATTACCTGAAACAAAGATGAGATGACTTGGGTATTCCGATGCACATTCTCTAGATAAAGCTTAATAATATGAAGAGTGGCCTATGCTAACAACACTTTTATAAGAATATGAAATCATTCAGTTTAAATATTAACATAAAGCCTTAAATGGTTTAACAAATACATGGTGATATTTTAAAATAAAAACCCATGAAAGATAAATTAATTTATAAGAAGTTACAACTATAATTAATGAAGAATGCATTGCCCACCCCCCTTCTTGAATCAATACCATTCGGTTTAAATATATAGAAAAAAACTAAAATTTGTGCACTTAAAGGTGCAAATAACAATATAGTATTTGTTCACCAGCTCTTTTGCTGATGATGCTCAATAAAGAAATTTATAAAATTAACGGACACCAATATCCACCCCAGATTAAAAAGTATTTATATCACTTTGTATAATTTTATGGTAAAATATATTTAAAAAAAAGCATATATTCATTTTACAAGAAAAACTCAGTCTTACAAACTATTTAGAAATGAATAAATAAGAACTCATTAATCTCCTCCCCCTTTCTAAGTTCATAGGACAGGATTTGATTGGTATTTAAAAATAAAAGTATAGTCAAAAATATAAAAATATCATTTAAAATAAATTATAACTGCAATAAATTATAAAAAAATGTAAGAAGCGTGAGTTGGATGAAATGTTCATTGTAGTATTAATTTGATAGAAGAGAGTCAATATAAAAAAATAACTATTAATTTAACATACTCACCAATTAACAAGTTAAAAGAGGTTCAAAATATACAGAAAACATTAATTTTAAAGATTTACATAGGTAGTATGATTATAATGTCTTTGGGCTGGTTACCTCAGGATTCTGTGAAGTACTAACAAATCTGTGGCAGGCGGCATTCTTTAATGGTATGTGCACTTTTGAGCAGTAGGAGCTACATCATGCACAGTGAAGAGTGGAGCTGAAGATGGAAGGGAAGGTGCCTTAAGCCTCCTTTTTTAAAAATCAAACAGATGTGAAGTTCACTAACGACTATTGACCAAACTTTGAGACAATAAATTTTTGGCCCTATTTATACAAATTTTCAGTTATGCAAATAATTTTTTAATTAAACTTCTTATCATTAATTTACAGAAATATTTTCTGGATTGTTAGTGGAGATGCAATTGTTAGATAACTGTCCAAAAATAAAATAAAATCAATTTCCAGATTGGAAATATATTTGATAAAAATGTTAACAGCTAACTAAAATCAATTAGTAAAAACTTTAATATCTGTGTTAATATTAATAATACACATGCATATATAATTCGACTATATACAAATAAATCAAATCAAATAAATAAATGACAAACTTTTATTGATTTCTTCTAGCACTTTCAAAGGTATGTTTTAAATTTTACTTTTATTAGCTTTAATTAAAAAAATACTTTTAAAATCATGAATCCCACCCCTTTAATTACTTTTGGACAGTAAACTACTGCATCTTCCATCTTGAATATTTGTGTAATTATATAAAGAAAAATAGTTATAAAATAAATAACATATAGTTAAGAAAAAATACAAAATTATTTACAAGATTTGTTTGTGCTTTTATCTATATAAATGCTCATTTAATATATGTATATATCTGAGTCGCATCCATAAAAGTTAATATTTAAAATTAAAGAAAATTTTTATTTGAGATTTATATTTATAAATTTTTATAGACACTTCTCATAAATATACATATAGTTTATATTCGTGTTAAAAAAAAAGCAGGATGAAATGTGGGTTAAGTGGTAGTAGAACAGTGAAGATCGATCTTGGGCTAAGATTGACTGTTAGATGGTCACAAAATCCATCTTTGATCACAATGAGTCATTATGGGTTAGTAAAGAGGTGATAAATTACTTAGAAAAAATTCAAAAGGAAGTAGGAAGACATGCATTAGATATCAGATGTATGGACAGCAAGGGAGGCAATTCAAGGAGAAATGGGATTGTCAAGTTTTTATATGAGAGATGTAAAAAGTAAAATGAAAATGTTTGGTATATTGCAGTTTATGGATAATAAAAGAATGGCCAAAATAGTATTTAATTGGATTATGAGTAAAGGTCAGGTATGTAAATAAATGTATAAAGAATTTATATCAGTATATTTGTACAAAAGATGGGATGATAGTGTTAGGAGGATTGTTAAGTGTTATAGTGGTAAGGAATGTGATAAAAAAATAGATTTATTAATAAGAATAAGGTGTTAAGTTGTGTTTATGATGGGTTTGGAAAAAGATGAGGGAGATTTTGATATAAAGGCCATAGAGTTTACATAGATTATGTTGTGGATATGGAAAAACCTAGACTGGAGAATGGAAAATAAGTTGGCAAATGGCTTTATCTGGGCATATTTTTGACAAATTCTTGACTCCATTTAAGGAGATGCTACAGTAGATCACATCACATCACATGGGTGATTTGTTTACCATGATCAAAAGTAGCTGAGGATGATGATCAGGGCTGACCAGGCTTAGGGACAATCAATAAATCTTAAATATTATTCAGACAATTGAAAAAGTAAAGCACTAAGACAAACGTCAACAAAATCAAGTATAAATATTTTTACAAATTTTATTAAGAGTAATATACAATTTTAGCAAATAGCTTTCCACACAATAAATATAAGTATATCTGGCATGTACTAACAAAATTAAAAGCATCAATGTTCTGGAAGACTGACTAATTTTGTAATAAAGAATTAAAAGGAGGGAAGAATTCCCTCAGTTTACAATTCACACAAAGCAGTTCAGGTTTTTTTTTAAAAGCTTTTAAATGAAAAGTAAGTAAAGATTAATGCATGGATCAATGAACTAACATGGATGAGTGCTCAATAGCTTAATAACTAATGATATCATAATGTCTGCTGAACAACTGCATGGATAAATCACATTTAAGATATCCTTGGTTGATTACAATGCAAGAACACAAAAATGGAAAATGAATATGATGGAGTGTGAATTATAAAAAGTGAGAAAACATAAATCTCTAATTTAACAAAATAAAAAAACGTAGAAAATATCCCAGCATAAATGACTGATAAATGGAGGAAACATCAAATATCTGATTTTAAAAAACTGACATTTAAAACTGGGATCCACCAACTAAAATGATTGGCCAAACAAAGCTGAGAATAATAATTAAAAAATCTCAATAGGAGACAGGTAAGTAATTTAGAAAACCAGTTATGTCTGTCCAAGCATTTTCTGAAAGTGAAATAATTAGAATTACAAATAAATTTTACAAACCAATTTCTTAGGACACACTCTGACAAATAAATTTAAAATCCGCATGTAAAAGACAAAAAAAATCTAGCAAGCAAAATATGAACGTTGACCTAAATTTTCATAACTTAATTTATTGGAGAGTGTACATGAGTTGAAAATATGAAAATATTAAATGCTTTAGCAAAAAGAAACATTTTATCAACTAAAGTTTAAAATGGATTTAAAATTATCTTTCTGCTGGCAATATAAAACGAACAACAGTCCCAGATTTTCAATTCAGAGATATGAAACCAATATAGTCTTTTAGGATGTAAATGAAACAGCAACAGTGAGCAAATCTTGCCCAAGAATAATGCATCGAGACAAGAACATCATATTTCCAGTAGAACATCCCTTTGATATACTACATTTAAAGAAATTCAAGGCCAATTTCATATGCAAGACCAAAATAAAAATGATTACGGTCTTACATAATGAAAAAACGAATAGACAAAATCTCCAATTTCTGACAAACTAAAATAATAAACACTGTAAACTGCCAGACAAAAGATTTGACATTTGCAAAAAGTTACTTATTGGACAATAAAATAGGGGCAAGTGAGCAAATTAAATTTATGAGTGACTGCCAAAGCATTTAGAAATAGTTAATAATAAGACAAAAGGCATAATTACCAGATAAATTATTGTCTCAAAATACATTCTCTAATAAATAAAATTGACAGAAAACTTGTAATCTTAAAATTAACATTCTGAGACACAATATTAATACAATGAAAAGCAAACACATATAAAAATTATGAGATTAAATAATTATTAAAATTACAGATTTAATTTTAGATTTAGCAGAGATTTAATTAAAAAAATACTCTGGAATGAATAAGAAAAAAAGTACCTTATGGTAAAGCAGAGTCCACATAGTTTCAAAGAGTATACAGTTTTATTTAAATTCATATTTCAGGTGTCTTCTTTTTATGATAGTATGTTTATAGGCATAATTTGGGATCTTGTTTACTTTAAACATTCATGGTAAGATGTAAGATCAGCTGGGATTTAAGAGTTTATTTTAAATTCAATAAGCAAGGCATGTTATAAATTATCATATGTATAGCAATGTATTTTGGCATATTTGGACAGCAAATTTTTAAAAAGAAATACTACAAAATTCAGCAATCTAATATAACAACGAATAGTGAAATTATGAGATGCTGAATGAATTACAGAAAAACTGAATAAGCTTAGTCAAACCAAGAATAATCTCTCTCTAATGTCCCAAATTTTTGGAGTTATTTATACTCCCTCCAATCTCCTGCATAAACTGCCTTGTTCTTCAATTTCATACATTACAAAAGGCACATCTCAATCTCACACTCAAACAAATTAGGAATTATAAACAGGAATTATTTTGTACAAAAACAACAACACAAAATTAAATCCCCACTTTCGAAATTAGAATATAATTAAAATAAAAGAAATAGGAATGTAATTAAAAAGTTTGCTTGCTTTTAATTAATTTGATAAAAAAAAGTAAAAACAAGCAATAAAAAAAATTGTAGTATTGTGCATAATATGAAATTAAAAAAAAATCATCATCACATTTTATATAGGAAATTAAGCTGTAGTGACCCAAGTTTAAACTCTGTAGAATCAAGTTCCACAATCCTAGGATGGAAAGAGAGTGGTGGGAGTGTTTATGTTGTTTGTTTGTGTTAATAAAACCCAAAAAAAATAGTTCATACTTGGAAATATTCAAAAGTTATTTTTAAAAGTAAGATTATAACACATATAGGCATGTGTCTGTGGGAACAATCTATTTAAATAATCATTTTCCTGTTTGTGAATAGTAAGTGTCTTACAAAATTAATCTACACTTGCTAAATTCTGCTATTTTATTCTCTATTTATATTCTGTTCTATGACTGTAATTTAAATTTAATAGTTCTAATGATTTAATATTGAATATTGAATTATAGTTTCTAAAAATCATTCAGTTTTGATAAGCAAGTTTGCTGGATTTGTCAGTATGTGCTTGTCTATTACAAAGATAAATTTACAGCGACACATAAGTTACAATAAAAAAAATATGTTAAGACTTTTTTTTGAAAAGCTATATATTTTAAAACTATTTTATGGTTTCTTGTAAAAAAATACAAAATGTGGAAGGAATTGTATTATATGCTAATTAAACTAACAATGGTTTCAGTTGGTAGCACAGCTGAAAGGAATCAGATATAATTAGAGAAGTGCTTAAATGTTAAAAGTAAAAGATAAGATCAAGGTATGAAAACATTAAAAGTAATGAATTTTTTATGTACCTGTTCATGTTAATTATCAAGAGATAAAAATGGGGTTTCTTGCAACAGTAAATATGAAACAGATGGTCAGTTTTATATATGACTGGTTAAATAAAATATAATAAAAAATCAGGTGTCTGGATTTTCTTATTGACTGTAAATTTGAAGCAGATAATCATATAATTTTACTAATAAAAATCAGTTTTTCTATATGATTGGTCTTTCAAATACTCAATCGTATAAAAGCCCTTAGTCACTTCTAAAAATATAGAGAGATTAAATATTGAAAGTGTGGAGACCACAAGTTAAATTTTGGAAAAAATATCAATTTGAATTAATGTCATTTTTATATAATTTTGTTTGGAAAGTATATAGCAATGAGAGGCTAAGTACAAATATGTTTCATCTGGCCATTCCAGCCAACCCTAAGCCAATGCATCTAAGAGGTCTGACCCAAATGTATACTATATATTATAACTGATTGGAAAAACTAAAATCAAATGACTGACTGTCCATTTATGTTTTAAACAAAAGAAACATTTCACCTGCATTTGAAATCTAAATGAAAATAAATAATCTACTGAAAAGTATTAAATAATGCTGGTTCAGTTATGCCAATGATTGAGTTTAAACTCCAACAAAATTATAACTATGAAAACAACATATATCATTAATCTATTAAAAGAATTATGCTGAACAGAAAAAGAAGAAACAGTTCCAGTGTCAAATGGTTCTTAATAAAGCAAGGAGCTTCAACATCATCATCACCATCAAAGATTAAAAGCCTCAATTCAAGAAAAGAAAAAAAACCTGTTTCAGGGACCCATGGAAATTGGTTATATGTGCATGTTACAGATTGGTGTATGTGTTTGCTGCAAAATATACTGACTTTTAACACGTTGAATTCTAACTCTTGGAAGCCTCAAGAATGTAAAAGGACTGATAATATTACATTGTTAGTAAAGTATGTGTGTATATTGTGATAAAATATATCTCTTGTTGCATGTCCATGACTCTATTGACTCACTTTCTTTCCCAAATTGCTAATTTATTTCTACCTAAACAGGATTAATATTGAAGTGAAAAGTAGGAAAATTCTGGGTAAATAACAAGTGGTGTCAAGAATGGAGAGATAGACATTGAACCCAGTTAGATGATACAATGATTATTGATACTCATAAAGAGTAATCTGAGCTTCAGATTATCCACTTCAATATAAATCATGGATTTTATTCCCATGAGGTTGTAAAATCACCAACCATGGCAGTGGTTTGTTGGCCAAAAGTGGATGGTGATAATAATTCCCTGAATTTGGACCCACACTGCCATTTGATGATGACTTTTTATTTAGGTACTTACAACTGCAGATTGCTTTCAAGTGAAGAGAGATTGAAAAGGGCAAGAGACAATTGATTTAAAAAGTTGACATACTTTATTATAAAGATGTAAATATTAGAAATACAAGTGGAGTAGGATACATTTTAAATAAAAAGTGAAAGAATAAACATTGCGGAGATTGCTGCTGTAACAGTCACAGTGGCATGATTAGTAATACAACTTAATAGCTGATACCAAATACTGATAATTCAGGTTTATACCCCATCGAGGTATAGTGATGAAGTAGTAGAAGATTTTTATATGAATGTACAAAATACTTTTGATCAGAGTAAAAAAAAATTACAATTGTTATGGAAGACTGCACTGTGAGAATTGTTAAAGAAATGAAATATGAAAGTGTTGTATTTAGTTTTGGTTATGGTAATAAAAATAAAATAGGACATAGACTTGTGATGTTTTTAGAAAAATAAAAACTTTATATTAAGAATTTTTTTTGAGAAAAATGTTAAAAGGATATGGACATGCAAGCATCCAAATGAAGATGCAGCAGAATTGAATTATATTTTGAATAATAGAAAAAAAACATATTTCAAAATTGTAATGTTCTTAATAAGTTTAACACAGGATGTGATCATCAATTAGTAAGAGATAACATAGGTGTTAATACAAAACTAGTGAGACAAAAGTTATTAAGAAAAACAATATTTACAGTTGATATTCCTAATCTTCAGAAATATTCTAATAAATTTAAATTAGAACTTACAAATTCGTTTCAAATATTAGTAGATTTTTAACATGATTCAGTTTAAATAAACTTAATATAAAATAACTGATAGACTTTTAAAAACTGCAAAAAATGTAGCTGGTAGAAAAAGTAGTAATTGACCAATAAAAATTCTATTGAGACTATAGAATTTATGAAGAAAAGAGGGAATGTGAAGATATACAAAATGATGCATTAAAATGGATTGAATATCTTGAATTTTGTAAAATGGTGTGAAAAAGGGTTGACTATGATATAAGAAAGTATAACTGGAAACTAGCAAGGAATGCTGTAGAAGAGAATAATAGTCTCAAGAGTGTAAAACAACATTTTGGTATTGGTAGGAAATTTATATCTGCAACAAAAAATAAAATGAAATTATTACTAAAAAAAGAGATCAGATCATGTAATGGGTATAATACTTTTATCAACAATTATATTGTTATAAACAACAAGTACTCCCTATATCTATTACAACTTCCAAATTGCCAAGAATTTTAAATGAAGAAATGAGATATCATCTTCCACTCTGCTATTACTATACTACTACTACAATGACCACTACTACTATAGTACTACTATGACTACTACTACTACTACTACACCCACTACTCCTATTCCTACTGCTGCTACTACTGCTACTGCTGCTGCTACTACAACTATCAGTACTATCACTATTATTACTACCATTACTATTACTGTTAATTACTACTACAACTACTACTACTACTACTACTATTACTATTACTACTACTAATATTACTATTATTATTATTATTATTATTATTATTATTATTATTATTATTATTATTATTATTATTATTATTATTATTATTATTATTATTATTATTATTATTATTATTATTATTATTATTATTATTATTATTATTATTATTATTATTACTACTACTACTACTATTACTACTACTACTACTACTACTACTAATACTACTAATACTACTACTACTACTACTACTACTACTACTACTACTACTACTACTACTACTACTACTACTAATACTACTACTACTACTACTACTACTACTACTACTAAAATATCTTTTATTGGCAATTTATATATTATTACATTTGTGTTTTAGACAATTTTGAAGTAAGTACAATAAAAGGGAGTTGTATAAATTATAAAAGATTACAATGTGAGTAATATGGGAAAAAATAAATAAACATTGATACATCAGGTATTGATTATATACATAGATAGTTAAAAATATTGTTGCCATTATTTTCCTCCATGATCCTAAAAATTTAATTGAATAAGAACAATATAAGGAAAGGAAAAAAAATAGATTAAATAAATAAAAACAAGAAAAAAACTTATTAATCCATCCATAGGTCACAGTGAAGATGGTAGTGTAATTTAGATTCCATATAACTGCAAATATGGCTGGAGGTGCTAAAGCCTGATGCCATAGTGTAATTTTGCATATTTTGTTAATGAAGAGTGATTTCAGTTTCCTAGATGTGGGGTTAAAAAAGAAATGTCATCTGAAAAAACAAATAATAATAAAAAGAAGGGAAGTGCTAATTCTGATGATGGGAAACATAGCGCCTTGGATTCTATTAATGAGTGTCTGAAGCAAAGTAATATGACATTTTATGATAAAATCTATCAGTGTTCTGTATGGTTATAGGGTTGTACATTGGAATAAAAAATGTTCTATGGATTCTTCAACTTTATGTAATAGTTGGCAATCAGGTTCAATTATAAGCAAATGACATTTTTGACATAGAATGCTATTCCTTGGAAAGACTTTAATATTGATTTTTATGACAAAGTCAAAATATTGAAGCTCTAGATAACAGAATTTAAATTTCTGAATGATTTTTTTGTTAGTAAGTGTGATTAAATTATGTGGTGTGTGGGTGGTCTCTATACTATTGGCATGTCTATATGTTTCCCAATATGTAATTTTTCCAAGAGGTAATCTTTTGGTTTGTTTTGAAGTTAATTATATAGGACTTAATGAGAAAATTTACAAATTCGTTCATACAGGGTGGAGTGTGTCTGTAGTACTATGAGGGATTATTTTTCTATGATAGGGAATAGTGCTATTAATGTTACTATTGTATTGTATATTCTTTGTAAATGATATATGGTTATAGATTGCATTGATAGTCCATTGTGGATAGCAGACATTTGCATTGATTTGATATTGAATGGCACAGGGTTTCCTACCCCATATGAGATTTGGACATAATGAGTTGATTAATTAGATTCTGGACATAAATTCCTGACTGATTATTCAATAATAGATAACTAATTTGGTGTAATCAAAAATATAAAAAGTAATGTTGTCAATTAAAACATTAAGATTAAATAAATTAATAATGTGAATAACAAAATGAGCAGTGGAAGGATTCAGGGTATATAAAACCTGCATCTCTTTTTTTTTCATAGTCACAAGAAAAAAAAAAACAGCAACATCAGAAGAAAAAGAAAAAAGAAAATAATCAAAAGAATAAATCCAGTTAGTTTCTAGGATAGTTGATCAAAGCATCTATAAGACAGCTAAAATTGACAGAATCCAATTGGATGAAACAATTTTTATGTGGTCACATTGATAGAAAAATGCATTGCTAGACCAAAGCTGAGTGTTTTCTTGTTTCCACCATCCATATCCTGAATGTCATTAGTCAAATGCAGTGATTTATATCCCTGAATTCTTCTCAATGTGTGTACCAGTCACGAAGACTGAATCTGTGAAACCAAACCTAGCAATAGTATACTGAATCAGGAGAAAATGTTCAGCTACCAATGCATCCTCTATGAATCTGACAGGATCAGAAGACAGGGTTGATCAGCCAGATAATAAATAAAAATCCTAGGTAAATATGTTTAGATGTCATTGATAAAATTTTAATTTTTTTTCAAGAGTAAACTTTTAAATTTTATTTCTAGCTAGATCTTCTTAAATATCATTTCTACTCATTATATATATATATATATATATGTGTGTGTGTGTGTGTGTGTGTGCGTGTGTTGATATGAAGATTTTCACAGGTTGCATATATAAAAGACATATTTTCTCTCATATTTGTATTAAAAAAATTTAAAATATTGATATACCGACGTTTCGACTTGATCACACAAGTCATCTACTAGGTGATAAAAAGTAGAAAGACGGTTGTAGAGGTGCTACAATCACTGATTTTAAAAAACCTTAAAGTTCTACCAATAGCAATAATGTTAAATTAAGAATGTTTTTTAAAAAAATCTATCCAAATTGGAGGAAGTTTGCATTATCATCTCGCTTATTGATAGAATCTGGCCTTTTGAGTATCTCAATGACTTCTCTAATTTTGCACTGGTAGAGATTATCACCTCTGGATATGATCTTGATTTTTTAAAAAATAAAACATTTTTAATTTAACACTTTTGCTATTGGTGGAACTTTATAATGTTTTTTTTTTTTTTTTTTTTTTTTTGCAATCAGTGATTGTAATGCCTCTACAACCATCTTTCTACCTTTAACACCCAGTGGATGACTTATGTAATCAAGTCAAAACTTTGGTATATTAATATTTAATTTTTTTAACATGGATGAACTCACAAAATATGCTTTATAAATATGAAGGGTGTCCATAGGGTTTAATACTATTATAAATATTGCCATGAGATACATCAAAGCTTCAATAGATATGGAGAGGTGTTTTTGAAAAATGATTATTGTTTTAATTTTTTCATTAAATCTCAATCTGACCAGGGGTATGGCTAATGTGTAAGTATTAATCATATTTTACTTCTCTGCATGAATAACAGGATCTAGATGTAAGATATTAAAGATTAATATGATCTAATGAAGTAATAAATAATAAGTAAATAAACATAATGAATCATAAATAATGTGAATCTCATTACAATATTTATATTGTAAAGGAAAAATATATTCTAATAATGAAAACTAAAAAAAATAAAATGAGAATAACAGTTCTTAATAGCTTAAAAGTTTGTTTACTCTATCATAAATAAAGTATGACTTGTAGACATACCATTATTTATAATGGAGGTCACACTATATAACTAATATCATAAATTTTAGTGACTATTAGTAAAATGCCCTCACATTAGGTAAACACAAATGTACTGAAAATATCAGAATTGTACAGGGCTACTTTGCTTGCAAATAATGTCACATATCTGGGAAACTACATGTAATAAATATAATTATAAATCAAATGTATTTCTCCACTTTTGTATTACATATTTGAACAATCTAAATATACAGAGTAAATACAGTATGCAAGGAATTTAAAATATAACTAATAAATAAATTTACTTTTTCACAACTGAATCCATAATATTTTATATCTACATATACAATGGACTCATAATTTTCTAAAGAATATCAATAAATTAAAATTGCATATTATTGCTTGGCAAAAGAGATAAAATAAATAAAATAATGTTTTACTTGATAATGTGGTATAACATGGGATGTATTATACAGTAAGTTAAAATAATTTTATGATTTATGCAGTAGTAAATCCAAACACTTAAATGAATAATAACAATATAAATGTATTAAGATTCAACATCAATTTATTTGTGGTGATTAAAATGAAGAATAATTTACAACAGCTACAAACATTATACAATGATCATTAATAATTTACTCTTACTAATCTATGATTATATATAGTTTATAATGAAAATATTTTATGCACACAGCCAAGAAAATATTAACCATAATTATTTTTCACCTACCTAAAGTAAAGTATACAGAAACTTTTAATATTATTATTATGTATTAAAAAATAAAAATCAATAATATTTTTATAAAGTTATTTATAATTCAAACTATGTTATACAAATACTATTTATGCCTTAACTGATCTTTTACTTTATTTGAGTGTTATTGTTTAAGTTTTTGCATGCCAAGACATGCGTGCAATGTAAGCTAATATTAATTGGAGAAAAATATTATATAAACAGTTATAACTATTACCATTTTATTTTCAACTGCTGTTATTAAGTCAGATTTTGTTATATGAACATTTGATAATATTGACATGTATAAAATTTCATATTTATATTTTTAACTTGCAACAGTTTTTTTTAAATGTCCCTACATGGTGGCAAACATATAAATAAGGCTCTATAGGCAATTTAATTCTTATATATTATTCAATTTGTTTCTCTTCTTTGTTTATATTACAATCTAAGTAACTTTTATAGTCTTAGATTTATGATGGTGATCATATCATTTAATTGAAATTCATGTTGTTTTAATCCCAGACACATAACAAAGCAGGGAGCTTTTGTTCCACTCATGTAAGTTGTTTTAACAACAGTATATATTCTTTTAATAGTAGTTTAAAATTATTTATAAAACAAGGCACATTTAAAAACGTTTTTTAAATAAATAAAGTATGTGTTATTTCTTATGATATTATTTAGTCCAATCATAACACAACAAATGCAATCTATATCTTTAAACACAAGTTTTGAACATGTCATTTTTTTTTCTAATTTTAATAAAACATTGTTGTCATCTGATATCATTTAACCACTTTTTTTAAAAATAATAATTTTAATAAATAACTGACTATTTTATTTTGCATTTATTAAAAACAAAAATAAACATATTTAATTGAACATATGACCTTGAATTATCTTCTTTATTTAGTCACTTATAAACGATAGAAAATAACAATTTAAAATATGTGGACATCACATATTAACCTCTTTAATAAAATAAACTATTCTAATCAATTCACATATGGTTATCACTGTAAAATAAACATTTCATAAATATAACAATGATAATCAAAACTTATCAATAATAATGAAGTTAATTCTTATTTATAAGTATGTGTCTTATATTTTAAAAAAAATATGTAAACATTAAAATTAATAAGACAAATATCTAAGAATGAGAATAATTCATTGACACATTTACAATTCATCTTAATTCTATACTTGTAAAACAAATCCGTAATATAATATATATTGTATGACATTTGTTTGACAATAGTAATCCTTTCATTTTTAATGAATATGGAATTTTGTAATAAATAAAATCACTACAAACTAAATATTTAATATTATATCATAAGGATTCATGCTTATGATTGCAGCTTTGCCATACATTATTTTATTTTAAATTACTAATCTCAAAAACAAACATATATCATTGATCTTACATTGTAATAGGGAAAATTTCTCACATTCAACAATCTATATTCACTGCTGTATAACTTATGATATTAAAACTACTTAGACTTTAAAGGTTTTATTTGTGAAGGTAAAATGTTCAAATTTCTATCATCACTATTTAATCTTATGGTAGAATATCTTTAAAATAAACCTAGTCATTTATTTTAAACGATATTACATCTAAATTAATATTGCAAAAGGAATGATCATGTTTTCTCTGACTTTTTAAACTTTGGACCTCTTACTCATGTCTATTATATCCATTCTCTAATTTTTTTATCACTAATTTATTGATACACATACAATTCAGATTTAATTCATACTTACTTCTTTCTATCTTCTCTACTAAACTTTCTGGGTCTTGTTTCATGTCTATTTTAAGTTCCTCTTAGCTTAGCTTTATTTCCTGTTTAAATAATTTCTAACTTTTACCAAACTATCCTTGATCTTTATGCAGGTAAGTGTTAGATGTATATAACCTTGTTTCACTTTCTGTATAGGCTTTTTTGTTTTTACCATATTTTTTGAGTGAGCTCTGCATGCTTTTTGTCATACCCTAGCTCAACTTTCATTAAGCTTGTTCATTAAATTTCTTGATAACTTTTTTTGTCTTTGTTTTAATTTGTTGGGGTTCATTTCAATCATTAAACTGTTTAACATTTTTAAGACAAAAATAAACATATTTTTATTATTATTATTTTTTTAAACATGTGATCTTGAATTGTTTTCTTTATGCAGCCACTTTTAAACTATAGAAAGAAAAAAAAACGTATTGTGTTTAGTCTGGATTATTTTTATAAACACAAAAGAATAAACATAAGTTTTAACAATATATTTATTATAATATATAAATACAAACATATACTTGATTTCTAATATATTTACAATGTTTACATATTTAAATAATGATGGCTTTACTCCATTAGCTATTTTCTATGGGGTACAGCTACAAGTTCTATTGTGAACAATAGAAGACAGACTTACATATGTGTTTACATATTTTTATACTCAATTCCTTCTTTACTTGACAGTATGTTTTTTTAATTACATATATCAATTCTTCCAAAATTATTTACAGCAGATATTGGGTCATCTTTTGGTTGTGGAACCTTCCATTCCTGAAGCATGAACTCATCTCACTGTGTTAAACATTAGATTTAATATCTATAGTCAGGTGAATGAATACTGATGTTCAGCTTAGCAAGATTTTACTTCTTTAACCATATATATTTAATAATTAAGGCAACTATTTTTCAGGTTTAACAGTTGTTCTCTTAAAGAAATCATACTGTCTTCCAGGTTTGGCAATCATTCTCTGCCATATTTAAAAAAAAAATGTTCACTACTCCCAGATCCATAATCATAAGTAAAACATTAAGATTCAGTGAACATCATTTCCTATTGGACTATTTTTGCTATTGTCTGTTCATTGCTTTTATTTGCATGCATTGGTAACACCAATGAATGCTCAATTCGATCACAATGAGAATGAAATGTGCCTAGTCCATTATTTGAAGGCATTGTGAAATATGGTATTCTCTTGCCCTGACAAGAAATAGCCCTGGGGAATGTAGTAATGCAGATGTGATGAAATATATTCTTCACAATATTATTTCTTCTGGCATCATGATGTTCTTAGAAGGTCTACAGTTGTCATCATTTGCAGTTCGTGGAACTGGAATATTATTATAGCTGGTTCATGATGTATAATTTAATTAAATTTGTTTTTGTGGTGAAGCTGATGTTGTCCATCAGCTGATTCAACCATTAATATTTGAAACTCTTTAATGTTCAATTATCACTACACAAATTTATTTGGTAATCACATTATATATTTGACTTAGAAGCTATGCACCCATTTGTGATTCAATTTCTTACAAAACATTAATATTTATAATGATGTTAAAGATAAAGAAAAAAAAATATGATTTTATTTCTTTTCATTTAAATTGTTTTCCTATATAATTTAAATAACACATGTAATAATAGTCAAAGCTAGATGGGTTATACTAATTATTGTAAAAAACCAACACTTAGACCATCCCAATATCAATAGCAATCAAAAATTTGTAATTATTATCAAGGCAATATTTTTTTTTTATTGAGCATTATTACACATATTATTTAAATAATACTTTGGGTGCAATTTGGATTATATAATTATTATTTGAAATATTATAGTTACTTTTTATTAGTCTGCATTCAGATAGGTCTTATTTACCTGTTTAAAAAGGTTTATTTAAACTTCTTTTTATCAATAATGTCAACCTATATTTTCAAGTTTCAATCTTTAGTGTGTATATAAATAAATTAGATCATTACTAAGAGTGGTATTCTACTGTTACTGTTAAAAGACAGTTGTATCGACAACAGTTAGAAAGTGTTGATCATTGTTAATAATGATATTGTCTATGTTTTGACTGGATTTTAATGATTCCTATGTAATTGTATGCAAAACAGTAATTTGTTGGGAAATAACAATATTCTTGGAAAAGAGCTAGGTGGCTTTTATAGTATAACAACTGCTGGATAAAGCTCTAAACTAAAATCAAGTTTTGTAAAGTGTTTGGTGAGTCAGAAATCAGAAAAGTGATACAACCTTTGGGTAAGTACTTTTTCTAATAACTTCTGAGTAAGGAGACATTACTAAAACATCATGTCGGCAAAAAGCAATAAAATTAGCAACAACGCTAAAAAATCCAATATGGAAGGCAATGAAACAATTTTTCAATTGTAAAATCTCCACAAAACCCAAAAATGATAAAAAAAAACATCCACAAATTAAATCTAAAAAATATTTTTAGAAGAAAATGACATAAAAGATGATTCACAAAATAATTACACTAAAGAAATTAATACAACCAACCCAAATAAACACAAATATAAAAGTAATAAAAAGGGAGAACCGCCAGAAGTTGACAAAATCGCTATTAATAATAAATCTAAAAATCTTGAAAATAATAATAAAATAAATTCAAATGTTGAAAATGTTGAACTCTCAAAATATAATGAAATTAAATATAATTCAAGCCATAATCCTACTGCAATAAAAATAAACTTACAAGAAATAATGCAGAAGAGAAAAAAAACATCGATGACTGAAAACCCGTAGAGGGCGATAAATGCAGAAATATCGTTAATATTAATTAATATTAGATTACTTAGAAAAAGCTCAAAGGGAAGTAGGAAAACATGGATTGAATGCAGAAGTATGGACAGCAAGGGAGGCAATTGAAAGGGAAATGGAATGGTCAAGTTTTCATATGAGAGATGCAAAAAGTAAAATGAAAATGTTTGGTAGATTGCAGTTTATGTATAATAAAAGAATAGCTAAAGAATATTTAATTGGGTTATGAGTAAAGGGCAGGTAACAAGATGGGTGAGAAAAGTAATGTGGTATGGAAACGATTTGGATAAAGAATTTATATCAATATATTTGTACAAAAGATGGGATGATTGTGTTAAGAGGATTATTGAGTGTTATAGTAGTAAGGAATGGGATAAAAGAATAAATTTATTTATAAAGACTAGGGAGTTAGAGGGATGGAAAAATAGTATGGAGAGTAAAAAGAGTTTAAATATATTTATATAGAAATAAACAGAATATTAGGTGTGAGTTAATATATGATAAAAGTAAGAAAAGTAGTTTATTTTTTAAGGCTCAAATGGGATGTTTAGCTACAAAAGAATATACATGTAAATGGAAAAAAATACGGGTGATTTATTTTGTAAATTATGTAAGGAAGGAATATAAAATATTAGGCATTTGTTAATTGAATGTAAATGTTTGAAAACAGAAAGGGTACATATAATGAAGTTGTGGAAAAATAAATATGAAAAGAGAGATTATAAAGAAAGTGAATTATTGGTTTTTATACTGGGTTTGGGAAAATATAAGAGGGATTTAGATATAAAGGTTATAGAGTTGACAAAGATTATGTTGTGGAAATGGGATAGAGCAGATTATGGGTAAATTTAGAGTGGGGAATGTAAAATAAAGTGGCTAACAGGTTTATCTGGGCATAATTGCTGACATATTATTGACTTCATTTAAGATGAAGCCATAATACATCACATCACATCACATAATAAATAGTTTATCGTTGAAAAACACTGATTAGATGAAATTAACGATACAATACACAAAAATGACTGGAAAAAAATCTCTTTATGGAATTAAAATCATATGTCAATGCTATTAAAAGTAATAAAACCATTCAAATTAACAAAAATCCTAATAAAAATGAATAACTCATTCCAATTTTAGATATGATAGACTTTAATTATCAGGAGAAATTAAAACTAACAGAAAATGTGAATGAAAACATTCAACCCAATGGGGGTCTCAATGAAGAATAATATCAACAATTCAATATGCGGTTTGCCAGATCTATTCCTGACTTATTGTTCAAATATTTAGATATGAATCAACTTATAATACTCACTGGAAAAATTAAAAACTGCCTAATTAATTTTGATGAGCCTGAGTTGGAAAAAATGTTGACCAAATACAGATCAGTTTCCACATTTAGATATTGGTATGACCATAAGTCTCAAGGTCAAATTTGAACAAACATAGCATCATTTAATATATTTCTGATGTGAGGAGTGGGACCCACTGATATTCCTACAGTGATTTAAGTAGAAATATCTGATAGTGGTAACTTTTAATGGGGTTTAATCTCAATGTGTTTACTGTTTAGAGAGAACCCATCTTATTACATGCTGCATGACTAGAATACACATGAATTGTTGGATCAGTAAGAACAGGGCCCACAAATGTGTAAAACAAAAAATTCAAAAAAAAAAGACCCTAAAATATCATAAAAAACATAACTGGCAACTCTATACCAATTAAAAAAACACAAGCAACTTCAATCTGATAAATACTAGAGAAATAGTAGAAGATACATCCAACAACTCCACTAAAAACAAAGCAGGTCTGATGCAAGCCCCAATGCAAACAAGCATGTCAAAACAAGCCAGCACAATAAAAGAAATTCAAAAAACCAAGATCTGACTAGCACTGTAACAAAAAATCCATAGGAGAACATATATAAAAGAAAAAAAAAGTGATTCTGATAATACTATAGTTGAAATTCAGGTTGATACTGCAAGCGAGAAAATATAACCATCATGGCTAGATGAAGAAATAAACCAAGCAACAAATCAAATAAAAAGCAAAAAAAAAAAAAAAGAAAGTCACAACAGTCCAACAAGAATAGTTCAGATGAAGACAATACAAATAGAACTGATGATCATACAATGGAGCAAGGTACACAATTTCTGACACTAATTAAGATGATTGTCTCAGAAGTTGAAAGGAAAAGAGGAAGATGGGTGGCTAAAGCCCAACCCCTAAACAACAAGAAAAATACATAATGAATAACCTACCTACAATCTTAAACACCAACCCAGTTACCCAAATAGGCTTTCAAAACCAAGAGGAAGTTCCTCAAGCTAGCAATCATGGATTTAAGACTTTCAGGAGTCTCATTCTGAGTGGTCTCACTCTGATGGAAAGAAGAGACCAAATCAAAAAACAGTTATTCAATTTAATGATGGGACACCCATGAAAATAGGATGACTAAACAAATAAAATATTGGGAGGGAATAAAAGAGTAGTCTCCAAGAGAGAGAACAAAAAATTGAACCAATTTGTCAAAGTAGTGGAAAGAAAAATTAATTAATTAACCATATCATAAGGAGGTGCACCTGATTAAATATTCATAGACTATTAATTACAAATTGGACAAGAAACCTAAATGGAAAAATCTCCTAAATGCAAAAATCCCATAAATAAGAAGTTGTATGGATCATTATACCTTTGCACAAATAAACTTTACATTTCCTTCAATTACACACTATGGTATTTCAGGTGCAATATAGTAATGGAGTAGGAAGAAGACCCTAATTTTAGGCTACATATTCATGAAACCAAATAAAATAAAAAAAGAGATCATTCAATTGTCCCAAAATACATTGTGAAGTCTACATGGTCGTTGCAGGACCTGCATTCTGCAAATCAATCTGAATAATTATAATGTAACTTATCAACAAATATAATTTATAGAATAAATTTTTTTTTTAAAAAAATATAATTCTAGAAATTAACTTATTTAAAACTTTTTGGCATTAATATTGTAAGGGAAGAAAGTAGGGTGTGGCCAATGTTTGTTTAAAAAAGTTGTTATTGAGTAGTGGTTTAGTTTTAATTTTGGGGTAATTTTGAAATCTATGTGTCTATATAATATTAGTACAATATATTTGATAAGTGTCAAATACACAGCCTTCACAACATTGTTACAAATCACTTAATGACAGTATATGAGAAATGTTTATGTACACAAATGTGTACAATATATGCTTACAATTTCACTTTTCACTAAATTATATTAGTCATAGTAAAGACATAGGAGATGAAGGTTACTGGCTTTATTAAACAGGTGAATTTGTGATTAGCATAATTGAATATATAAATATTTTCACAAATAGGCCATATTTTAGAGAAGAAAATACAGGAGACTTTCTTGGTAATTATATGTATAATTATATGTAAATCTATCACAATATGTCAAGACTTTTTCAGTTTATACTCTGTGTCATTGTGCTCTAGGCAAATGATGTTGGGTTATGTAAGCTTGAATCCTGGTGAGATAGGGAATCCATGTCATCAAGCCAACATCAAACATCATAATAAGTCTATAAGGTAATGACACTAAGTATAAACTAAAAGAAGTTTGGTGAATTGTATATATAAAACAAGGTATTAGTAAAAACGA
Source organism: Epiperipatus broadwayi (assembly GCA_028023455.1). Classification (NCBI taxonomy): domain Eukaryota; kingdom Metazoa; phylum Onychophora; class Udeonychophora; order Euonychophora; family Peripatidae; genus Epiperipatus; species Epiperipatus broadwayi. The sequence goes on from JAQFVV010012457.1 coordinate 3,122,085, forward strand.
TTCAAGAGGGTTCATCTCTAAAAAATATGGCCTATTTAAGCAAGTAATTAGCTATTCAATTTTTCTAATCAACCATTCATGTTTCCACAATAAAGCCAAAATATTTTCTTCCTTCTGTCAGATGGCATGACTATGACTAAAATAACTTATTTGAAAGTGTACTATTCAAAAATTGTCAACTTTAATCAGATTTTAAAGTGTATCTCTTATGCGTTTTTGCATATAGATTTATTTTGTATTACATTATTTTGAGATTGTGTGCACCAACATTTTCAATGTTAATAATAGTTTATTAATAATTGTGTTAGACATTCATTACTCAAGAGATTATGCAAATAATTTTCAATACAACTCTCTTAACAAAAGTAGCTAGCAACAAGTCGCTACCTTGCATGAGAGTGGTTTACTGAAAACTACACTATGGAAATATTCATTGTTGGATAATTATTAGTATAATGAATGACTAATAAAATGTATTAATATACTTTCATTAAGTGATTTGTATCAAAATTCTGAAGGCAGCATATTTAACTCTTATCAAATGAATTGCAGTAATTTGCTATCTATCTATCTATCTATCTATCTATCTATCTATCTATCTATCTATCTATCTATCTATCTATCTATCTATCTATCTATCTATCTATCTATCTATCTATCTATCTATCTATCTATCTATCTATCTATCTATCTATCTATCTATCTATCTATCTATCTATCTATCTATCTATCTATCTATCTATTTATCTATCTATCCATCTATCTATCTATCTATCTATCTATCTATCTATCTATCTATCTATCTATCTATCTATCTATCTATCTATCTATCTATCTATCTATCTATCTATCTATCTATCTATCTATCTATCTATCTATCTATCTATCTATCTATCTATCTATCTATCTATCTATCTATCTATCTATCTATCTATCTATCTATCTATCTATCTATCTATCTATCTATCTATCTATCTATCTATCTATCTATCTATCTATCTATCTATCTATCTATAGTACCAGGAACATATTCAGATGTGATAATATGTACCAGTGCAAAATCAGAGAAGCCACTGAAATACTTAAAAGCTCTGATTGAATCAATAAGCGAGATGATACATGCAAACTTCCTCCTATTTGGAAAGATTTTTAAAAAAAAGAAACACTTTTAATTTATCAATTTTTGCTGTTAGTGGAACTTTAACAGTTTTGTCAAATCTGTGATTGTAGCACTTGTACAACCATCTTTCTATTTTTTATCACCCAGTAGATGACTAGTGTGATCAAGTCGAAACATCAGTATATAAATAATTAAATATCTAACATGGATGAACCCACTATATATATATATATATATATATATATATAGTGGGTTCATCCATTTTCTTTATATATATATATATATATATATATATAAAGAAAATACTTAAAATAATAAATCTAGGCAAGACAGCAATTTTTAAAAATTTAAATATAACTGACTGTAGTTAATTAGTTTATAAAATAGTATTTTAGTTTATACAGATAAATTCAAGCAAGTTTATAAGATTAATTTAGACAAATTTTACATAGTTACTTTAGAAATGATTTAACAGATTTTGATAAATGAGATTAACAATAAATCATTTTGGAGTATATAAATAAATTCACCCTTTTATAAATAAATAATTTAATTTAAAAAGTTTTGAGTCATAATATAAAATATTATTTATAGTAACTAATTTATTAATAATCTAGGTTAATATTAAAAATTTACTGATTAAATTATAGAGTTCTACAGTCTCCTCACCTATATCACCTGGTCAAAGATCTAATCAATAACATTCTCAATGATCACATCACATTCTTTCATTTTCACCATCCCACAACCAAGCCTTAGAGCATGAGATTTGCCATAATTCTAATATAATGAGACCATGGGTGATTGTACTTATATATATATATATATATATATATAAGTACAATCACCCATGGTCTCATATATATATATATATATATATATATATATAAATTAAGAGTGTGCTAATAACTCTAAACAAGCTTTTTATTTTATTTATGATAAATGCTACTACAAGAGAAGGCATTCAAATCATTTTTATCTTGTATTGTCCCCATCCCCAGACCGGTTTCGACCTATGGGTCTCTTCAGTGAGGAGTTGGGACATTAGATTTAAAAAACCAACTCAAGCAAAGCATTTATCTAAAAGATAATTGTTAGAAGAAGATCTGAAACTTTTAGACATCTACATGTCTTTAAAGTCAGCTCTCCAACTGAAAAAATCATATGGGCCTGAACTTAATTCAGATACTCCATATATTAGTAGGCTTAGCTCTTTAATTTAGCTAAAGCCACAACAGCAAAATAATAATAGTAATAATAACAAGTCAGATGTCACGTGACTTATATATAGCTTGCACTTACAAATATGTAAAATTAAGAGTGTGCTAATAACTCTAAACAAGCTTTTTTTTATTTATGATAAATGCTACTACAAGAGAAGGCATTCAAATCATTTTTATCTTGGATTGTCCCCATCCCCAGACCGGTTTCGACCTATGGGTCTCTTCAGTGAGTATCTGAATTAAGTTCAGGCCCATATGATTTTTTCAGTTGGAGAGCTGACTTTAAAGACATGTAGATGTCTAAAACTTTCAGATCTTCTTCTAACAATTATCTTTTAGATAAATGCTTTGCTTGAGTTGGTTTTTTAGATCTAATGTCCCAACTCCTCACTGAAGAGACCCATAGGTCGAAACCGGTCTGGGCATTTTATCTTGGATTGTCCCCATCCCCAGACCGGTTTCGACCTATGGGTCTCTTCAGTGAGTATCTGAATTAAGTTCAGGCCCATATGATTTTTTCAGTTGGAGAGCTGACTTTAAAGACATGTAGATGTCTAAAACTTTCAGATCTTCTTCTAACAATTATCTTTTAGATAAATGCTTTGCTTGAGTTGGTTTTTTAGATCTAATGTCCCAACTCCTCACTGAAGAGACCCATAGGTCGAAACCGGTCTGGGCATGGGGACAATCCAAGATAAAAATGATTTGAATGCCTTCTCTTGTAGTAGCATTTATCATAAATAAAAAAAAGCTTGTTTAGAGTTATTAGCACACTCTTAACTTTACATATTTGTAAGTGCAAGCTATATATAAGTCATGTGACTTCTGACTTGTTATATATATATATATATATATATATATATATATATTTATATTTACTATTTACTTTGTTATATATATATATATATATATATATATATAACAACTTAAAAAGTAAATAAAATAATTCAAACACACTGGTGATTTAGTTTTATACATATATTATAACTCATTAATTATTTAAATTTACATTTTACTGAAGCTCACTGGAAAAGATTTCTCTACATTAGTTTGATATTTACATAAGTAGATTTATGTAAAACCATGTCATGCAAGACATATTTACATAAGTAGTTATCTTCTTAATTTGTTATTGTTTGCACAAAATTATTTGTTTACATTAGTTAAACCACAAAAGAAAAAAAAAAACAAAATGACCACATATTTTAGTACATATACATTTTTCCTGGCACTTTTATTACAAAAAAAAATGGGATTATTTTGGTCAATCAGCATTTTTCAAAAGTCAATAAACTGATTGTAAAAAAAATAAACATTTCCCTTTTTTATTTTAATTTTCTAAGACATTATATAACAAAATGATGTCCAAGAAAAAAAAAAAAATATCAAATTGATTTGACGTCTTATTAAAAATGGCAAAAAGAAGAGTAAATAATTTTATTTCACTTTTCTTTGCAAAAAACAATTAATCTTAATTAAAATAACATTGTATTTATTTTAAGATATGACTATCAAACACACAAACCTTATTAATTTGACCTTCAATTTAGTCATTCTTTATTAAAATATATCTATAATGCGCCTTAGTTAAATTAAAAGATTTAACTAATCATAGATTAAAGCAAAAGAATTGGTTATTCAAGCCAAAGATTTTTAAGTAAAATCATTTCCGTATGGCTATGTATTAGGTAGACAATAAAATCAAATGAAACAATTTCAGGTTAATAAAATATGAATGTGAAAGAAATAAAAATGAAGGTTTGTTCATCCAAGCCGTTTTACAGACACTCACAAGCCTACATAAATAAAGAAAAAGGGTTTGTACATCCGAGATGGTGTAAAAATGACACATAATGGAGAAATAGGAATTACAGGGGCCACCCCTTCCACTTTATGGGAATCATTTCAACTGCCCACCTCTACCTTGCTCATCTCCACACCAATTGTTTTTGAGCTTAATGGTGAGCTATTAATCTGGAAACCAATTGGTCAGGAGATGAAGATTTTCCAATAGAGATTTTGATTCTTTCTCTGTTGGCACTTATAATTAAAGCTTGTTTGGAGCTAATGGTAAGATCCACCTAGTGAACATATTGGCACAAACTTAAAGGCAAGTTGCACAATTTGTGTCTTGTTTTATTAATTATTATAAGTGTATCCTTGAAAGCTTTTGTGATGTAATATTGCTTTAGCTTTTAATACGGTGAAACTGAACTGAGTTCTGACTCATATTGCTATCTGGTTTGTAAGGCTGTAATTGAAGACATTTACTTGTCCAAATAATTCATGTTTTCAAACTAATAGTAACATATTAAATAAGTGCTCTGACTTGGAGTTTTAGATCTAATTTCTGATATCCTAAATCATCACGGAGAAGAGTCATTAAGCTCAAAACCAATTGATCTGGAGATGGCGATTTTCCAATAAAGATTTTGAATTTTTTCTCTATTGGCATTTATAATTAAAGCTTGTTTGGAGTTAGTGGTAAACTCTACCTAGTGAACATTTTAGCACAAGCTTAAAGGCAAGTTGCACAATATATATATATATATATATATATATATATTGTGAGATATGGATTTATATATATACAAGTATAACAACTATATATATATATATATATATATATATAGTTGTTATACTTGTTCAAACATCAGGACATTTAATTATGCCATTTCTATGGACAAACTACTAATTTTTTTGTCCCTATGAAAAAAAAAACTTCAGAAAGTAAATTTTTTTATTAGTTATTGATATGTATTCTATGTGTTATATACTTTAAAGAAAACTTATATACATGCGTTCTTCAGAAGATAGAAGAAAGCTAACTATTTAAAAATTAAAAGTTGAAATTTATAAATGTTGCTTAAATAATATTTCCCCAATGACTTTAAAATGAAATGTAATTATTATTTAGTATGTGCTTCTTTATAAAAATTATAATGAAATCTTTTACAACTTTGTTTAAATCAAATGTAACCGCGTTTTCTGAAAAAAAAAAAAAAAAACATGCTAATCTTAGATAATGAGTCACCTAGCTTATATCACACGTGTATTTTATAATATTTATTCTTCTCTTCGTTTTCATCAATATTTCTCTATTTGGATCCAATCTTTATTAATAGAGATAAAAATTTTGGTTATAGTTTATTTCTGCTATATATTTTTTTTTTATTTTATTTAAGTGTTGCAATTGCCATATAAAAAGCTTCATTGAAGAAAATAAATGTGTGTTTATTGCTTCAAGTGTGTTACATTTTTTCCAGACAATGACAAAAGAAAATATCTTTAACTTAATGTGTAGCCCAGTATAGAAATAGTTCAGCTAAAGATTTAAGGTTTAACAAATATTGGTATTTTTTATATTTTATTTATAGTATTAATATATGTGAAGCTGTTTACCTTTATTATATAATATGTTAAGAGTTTTATTTCTAATGTGTAGATATTTTTATCTTTAATTTGGAATGAAATTTCTATTCTCATATGAATTTCTACTAATAAAATATATTGTTTATATATCTTTTTATGCAACTAGAGATCTTAAGCTTACATGTCAGGTATTTTAGAAATATTTGTTATATAACTTTAATGGGTAAAACAGTATTTTAAATTTATCAGAAGTGAATATTTTTATATTTGATGCTATAATAGCATTCTTCCCTATAAAGTTTTAATGAAATTTTATTTTGTTCGTAATTTTTTATCAACAATCTTTTTATTATTATGCCCACATTATTTTAATATAAGCTTTTATATAATACATGTATGGTTGAATATTCTTTCTTTAAAGTTACATTTTATTGTGCTATAATGCATATGTTTTTTACAGTCATTTGACTGATGTAAGTATCTTTTTCATTTGTTGGTTTCAGATAAATTGCTTGGTGTATGCATTTTTAAGGAGTATTATATAATTATTCTTAGTGATATTTTGATAACTTGCCTATTTTTAGATTTGGTATATGTTTGTTGTCAGCATATTTTGATCTTTGTTAGGTATTGTGATTTATGGGATGGATGTGCTCACCCCATAGAAGTTAATTTTCTATGAGATGAATATTTTGATAAAGTATTATAGTATGTTTGTATAGCCAATGTAGACATGTCCCATGGAAATGTATATAGAGTTTATATATGTTGATATAGCTAATGTAGCTCAATCCCAGGTGAGGATAATCTTGTGGTGCATGATTATTTTTATTAGGTGTTCAGATGAAGTCTACATCTACATTTTATGCATGAGAGATAGGCTTGGAAACAACCAATTCATTTAGTATAGTTTTAAAAACAAAGCAAAGCAAAACTCCATATAGTAATGCCACCTTTGCTAAAGAGAGTAATCAATAGACACCAGAAGGCTTGTGCATAAAATCCCTATCTAATGCCTACTCATCCAATATCCCCAGACTAGTTTCTGCCTTGTGGCCTTCGTCAGTGAGGAGCTTTGGATCTGAGACCACTGCATCTAGATCTTAGGATCTAATGCAACCCTCTGACAACCACCTTTTATCTCTACTTAACTACAAAACCATGAGCATGAAATTGAAAACACAAAACATATTTTCAATCTAAGCTCAATAGCTTATATAGTCATATGGGTCTGAACTCAGTTCAGCACCCATACATTTTGGTGTCTTTGGCTCTTTAACAACCATAGCCACCACTACCCTATTAGGCAGGATTGGAAATGTGATCATGTGATGCTTGTTGGTTTAGTATAGTTTTGTATTCTGCAGAGATTATTTAGAATTCTGTGACACTCATGTGAATTTAGAATATATCTGTCCATCATAAAAGATGTAGATCATTGTGATATTTAAAAGTTAAGGCAAAATAGGTGTTAGATATGAACTGTTTGTTCCTCAAGGTGCTCTTTGTCATTTATAGTGCCTTCATGATAAATATCAATATCTATATTGTGCTACTGAGCCTTTTTAGTAGTCCATAAGCAAACCAACTGAATTGAAATAATTTAAAATTGCATATTTTAAGCAATTAGTTATTAAATGAATAACAGTACACTATGTTTTATTTTCATCGGCAGCTGAGAAATATTCATCACTGGACTTGTAAGTAATTTTAGATAAAATATATGTTATTGTTTTCCGTGGACATTAAGTTAAAAATTAATTTATGTGTATGACATCTGATGAATGACACACCACCATTAATAATCTATTTTAAATTATAAATCCCAATTTAGTTAACTCATTAATAATAGAGTTTAGTATTTTTTAGATAAAAGCAGTAGTTTAAACCCAGTGCATGTTAATTAAATAGATAGGTTTCTTTAGTGTATGTACTTCATATTGTGATGGAAATAGATACTCAAGAGTTTAAGATAAGGGATTTATCTTATAGATTATCTATAAGATTTAAATTGAGGCAACCATTATATTACTCACTTGACATTAAACATTGTTTAATGTAGCATCCAAAATTTAAAATTAGTTTAGCAGTGTATCAGCTGTAAATAACAGCTAATATGTCTAATGCAATATTACAATTCCATACTTATAGGAATGTAATGTATTTTATTTTTGCCAAGGGAAACTGTAACTTGAATACTCTTCTCATTTTTTTTTTATTATAATTATTGTTGCAAAATGTGCTATGTAACATAAGACATGTAATTGTGCATTTGGTAACAACACCTACAGACATGTAACATTTAATTAATATTGTGTATATTTTCTTATATTCTTTATTATTAATAAATTTATAATCTATTACACAACTGTTTTTATTGGTTTATTTTCTGTGTGTAACTTATATGCAAATAATATGTATGTTGCAAAATATTTGCAAAGTTTTATCTTGAGTCCTAACGTTATTTAAATTACAGAAATCTCAATATGTCAGATAAGCAAATTTTATGCAGATCTTATTATTTCACTATGTATGATCATCATTTTTGATAATTTTAATTGAAGATGGGAATTACACATTTCAGATTAGACATTTATTTTACATTGAATTTTATTTCATGCTATTAATTTTGAATCCACATTATTCCCTTTGTTTTATACAGCAAATTGCTGAAATCAATTTAAATTATTTTATTGCATTGTCGGGGGTGATGGAATGATATAAAATATACTCTTGTTTTTCTATGATTCTAACTGATATCTTGGATAAAAGGCTGAATTGTTCAAAATTATTTTAAGCAGTTATTTTATTTCAATATTAGTCATGTTTATCACTTCTTTAAGAGATGATTATTATTATTATTATTATTATTATTATTATTATTATTATTATTATTATTATTATTATTATTATTATTATTATTATTATTATTATTATTATTATTATTATTATTATTATTATTATTATTATTGTTGTTGTTGTTATTATTATTATTATTATTATTATTATTATTATTATTATTATTATTATTATTATTATTATTATTATTATTATTATTATTAAGTCTACTATAGATTATTTAAATTTACTTTATAGCTATGGATTTAGTCAAACGCTTTTTTCACCTACGCGTATTACTCCTATATCTCAATCACTTTTAGATCATATTTTTGTTAAATTAAGCCGCAGTTTATTTTCTGATTCGTCTCTTTCTAAATTATTTCTTACAGATCATTTTGCTACTGAATTAAAAATATTGAATTGTATGGATAATATTAATGTTTGTGCATATTTGAGATATTATCTTTTTCTAAATTGAATTATTTATTATCTGTTCAGAATTGGATGAGATTTTTATGATAGATAATGTAAATGATGCATTTTTGGGTTCCAAGCTATTTGTTTAGATTTAATTGCTAAAGCAAATTTCATTTAAAATTGACAAGTAAGAATAGAAGAAGATCTCTTTGGGTGACAGATGCGCTGGTATGTAAAATTAATCAGAGAAATGTGTTAAAATCTTTGGATGGCTCATCAGATGTTTTAAAAAAACTTAATGTTGAAATTAAATCTGATATTAGAAAGTTGAAGTTTAGATATTATCAAGAATTTCTTAATGATAAAAATGTTTCTTTGATATGGAGAACAATAAATTCTTTGATTAAAAAATCTCCTAATCATATTAAATGTATTAAATATAATGAAAATTTAATTGAATTATGGAATAATGAAAAATATTTAGCTGATCGGTTTAATGAGTATTTTGTAAATTTAGCGATGCATGATGTGCCTGAGCAGATTTTGTCTTCTTATTCAAGTTTGAATTCTTTTTTATATTCTGATGTTTCTGAATCTCAGTTGTCTGTAGCAATTGATAGTTTAAAAAATGTCACTTCTTTTGGATTAGATGTTATAACACCTAAGATGTTTAAAGAAAATAAGGTAGCATTTTTGCCTATTTTGGTTCATTTATTTCATATATCTTTGCAGTCTGGATCATTTCCAGAATGTCTGAAAGTTAATGTTATTACTCCTGTTTATAAAAAGGGTGATTCTACTCTTATGGTCAATTATAGGCCAATTGCTATTATTTCTGTTTTTTCTAAATTATTGGAAATGATTGTTAGGGATCAAATGTTGTCATTTCTGTTTAAAAATAAAATTTTATCTGACTATCAATATGGTTTTCTTCCTGGCAGAAGTACATTAGATGCTTTAAAACATCATGTTCAGTATTTAACATCTTCATTGGATCAGGAACTTAAAACATTGGCTATTTATCTTGATTTATCTAAAGCATTTGATTCTGTTAATCATAATATTTTGATTAGCGTTGCTACTTGTATGGTTTTCGTGGTCTATTGGTAGTTGGTTGGAGAGTTATTTAAATGATAGGAAACAGTTTACTAATATTTATGGTACTGTCAGTGATGTTGTCTTGATTAATTCTGGAATTCCGCAAGGTTCAGTACTTGGTCCTCTATTGTTTTTAATTTATATTAATGATTTATTTTCATTGAAGTTACATTCTAAGATTTTTGGTTTTGCTGATGATATTGCTTTATCTTGCAATGCTGTTTCTTATAGTCTTCTTGAAAAATTAGTGAATGAGGATTTGGACTCAGTTGGTAAATGGTTGGCATATAATTCATTGTTGGTCAATTTAGATAAAACAAAAGGTATTTTTTTTCTTACAAGCATACTTTTTTCTCTCTTAAGATTAAAATTTGTTGTAAGTATATTTTGCATTTTAATAGTATATGTACTTGTGAGAATATTCCTTTGGTAGATAATTATTGTTATTTGGGAATATATATTGACTCCAGATTGTCCTGGACAAATCACATTACCTATCTTTGTCAACGGTTACGTAATTTAAACTATATGTTTTATTATTTAGTTAAATTTCTTCCTAGGTCTGCTCTCATTTTTATTTACATTGCCTGTTATCAGAGTATTTTATCTTACAATATCATTATTTGGGGTAATGCTTCTCCACATATTTTATCTTCTTTGCTGTTTTGCAAAATTATACTTTGCGCATTATTTTTGGTAGATCTCGTTCCTCTTCTGTTCGAGATATTTATATTGCATTTGGTTTATTTGATGTAAATCACTTATATCAATATAGAGTTATTTTTGATATTTTTTGTGCTAAACCTTTTCTGAATTCTAGAGTTTATGTTCTAAGATCGGAAGAGCTAATAAATTTCAATTACCTTTACCAAAATTTTTTAAGGAATCTAGTAGAAGACAATATGTTTATTCTGGGTCAAAGTTGTTTAATAAATTTGTATATGAATGTTCAATTGATCTGAATAATATTTCTTATATATCATTCAAAAAATATTTGTGTCAATGGTTGTGTAGTATGTATTAATTTTGGCATTTATTTTATTTATTTAATTAATTTTATTTATTTCCTAAACTGTTCTTTTGAGTTTTTGATTGTATTTTTATTTAATTTATTTTTACATGTAAATTCCACACACAATATTTTTCTTGTTTGGAGTTTTTAAATATTTGTAATGTACTTTGTTTTATTTCATAGAATAAATTGAATTGAATTGAAAAATTATTATTATTATTGTTATTATTATTATATGTTTGGAGATATTAGCTGTTATGTGAAGTGAATGACTTCTATAGTCTATCAGATAGTCAGCCATGTGTGACAATACAATACTACAAATTACCTTTTCAAATTTACAAAAGAATCTTGTGATCATCAACATTATTACTGATTATTCGAAGTTATTAATTATTATTATTATTATTATTATTATTATTATTATTATTATTATTATTATTATTATTATTATTATTATTATTATTATTATTATTATTATTATTATTATTATTATTATTATGTTGTTGTTGTTGTTGTTGTTGTTGTTGATGATGATGATGATGATGATGATGTGGCTTAAGAAGAATTTTATTCCAATTGTACCTTAAGAAAGGTACCTTTATTTTCAATATTACTCTGCAAGAGTAGATCTATTTCAGACCATGTTGGCAAATTATTTTCTAATATTATAAAACCCATGAGAAGATATTATTATACTAAAAGTACAGATGTTTATAGTTCAGAGAATGTGTTTCTGATAAAGAGATAATTCTATTTTATTCTAAATTATTAATTAGGGAATGGTTGCAAATTTCCTTTCTTTCCAAGTTATTTATTTTATTTGTAAAGAGTTATTTTATTATTATTAATTACTTTCTTTATCTTAACGACCTATCTATGCAGCTATCGAAGTAGTGTTCTTGGTTTACTATAACTTATTTTTGGTGTTTTATTCAGCATGGAGTGGTGGATGCTGATTATAATTGAAACTCAAATTTAACATTTATAGTTATATGGCAAATAATTTCTTCCCCAGATGTCTTCTTTTTTTAGCCAGGCTAAGCTATATAAATGCATTTTCTTAAAGTTCTTGGATTTATAAAGTTAATCGTGGGTTTCTATTTATAAAAGTATCGGATAAAGTTTGAGATAGTTTCTTCATTTTAATATTCAAATGCACCATTATCAGGAAGAAAAGGATTTCAATATTTGTAAAGTAAAATTTTACAAAATGTATACTTTATCCCTATTGATTCAAGCAAATTTTTTCTTATTTCCTCTTATTATTTTCTTCTTTAGGGATATGATCATTTTTTTAATGGCTGTTGTTCTATAGTCTTATAATGGTGTATTAGAAGTTATATTTTACCAAAATGCGTGTTGACTAGCTACGCTATTTTCAAATCACTTTTTTATTAAAAAAAGATTTGTTTTTAGTATGCTATTTTTTACAGGAGTTGCTTCGCTTTGTTTTATATTTTATTGTTTTAATTTATCATTTTATGTTTACGATTTACTTCAATTTTTGACGTCATTTTAATATATGCACGATTTATGAAATGGATTGATAAAGAATAATAAAAATAATAATTATTATTTCTTTCTTTTGATTTTTATGAACTATTTTTTGCGGTTTTAAGTTTGATTATTTTAAAGTTATGTTTATTAGAGGTATAAATTTGAATGACAACTTGAAACAAAACTATTCATAATTTATTAACAATACGCTTTTGTTGTAATTAAGTGTGTAATCTTAATTTTTGTTAAATATAAAAGTTTTTGCTTCTATTCTAGGAGTCACGTTTGTTGTCTGCCTGTTAATTAAGTAATGTTTGTATTTGTGCATTAACAAAGCTTCTTTTATTTTTTTGTTGTTATTTTCATTTCAATTTGCAATATTTTGTTATTATTATATTTGAAGTTAAAACCGTTCATACATGAATTATTATGGTCGTGAAAAACCGTTGCTGAAACGTTTTTATCTACTTTGCAATTTCGATTCGATTTCTGAACTCTTTTTGACAACAGCAAGTGCTCTTTAGTTCTTTTTTCTAACATATATCTCGATTCACATTCTTTTACGGCTCTTCACTATCTCTATATTTTACAGCCTCTTTACTCTCTCTACAATACTTGCTCAATGATAAACAATCAGGTATAACAATAACGTACATGACTCTCTATAGGGCTTAAAACTTACAATATGTCAGAACATGAGATAGACTTTAAGGATGATTGCATCATAGAGATATTAGCATTGACAAGTATATAATATATCTTAATGACATTGCTATTGTGAAAATTATTCTATCACAATCATATTGTAATCATTAGAAAAATCCCCAAAACAAACAATGACTAACAGAATATTTCATTTAAATAATGATCTAACTATGCTTCTGTAATATAAGAATATCGGAATAATAATGTTAAACAAAATTACATTAAATTACAAGAATTAATGCTATCCTATAACTATCTCAGGGATCATAAGTATTCTGTAATAAAATATAATATAACCATTAGATTGATAACTGTATAATTGAATAGCAAGATGGATTTTACTGCGATCCATCCCTTTCCCTAAAATCACGCTTATTACTGAAACTTTGATTAAACTTCTATTTGAAAATTAATCTAATTATAATATTAAGACATGAAAATTAACGTTCACTATCTATCTTCTACTCATTACCTTCACTAAAATAGTTTAATCTGCTTTCATAAGATTTATTATTATTCTTATAGTAATAATCTCTAATAAAATACCCATATTTATTATACTGTAAAGCTTTATTACACAATTATTATATACAAAATCTAACTCAATTAAATACATTTCTTAATTACTTGACATCAATTCATTGTAATTTAATCCTTCAGAGATACAGACCTTAACATATATGTAGTCAGTAAATTGTACTCTGAAATCATATAACACTTCTCAGATTATGATATAAAATATATTTCAAAATTAGATTACAAAATCAGAATGTGACTCTTAAACATATTATTAAATTCTATTATATGGTCTCTATTTTGTAATAAATCTTCAATATTTTTCATATCTTAAAAAGTATGAACTACTACAAACTCTCTTTTATATAGTCATCATTTAAAAGCAATAAATAATTATTGTATCAATTATAATTTTTAAATATAACTCGTCATATAAAGCGTGTAATGAATATATGTCACGTAAAGATGCATGTGGTTAACGCGCTTTATTATTATGACCTTATGATGGAAATGACTCTCAAATACAATGAAATTACTACTACAAAAATTAAATCAAAATATGCGTTTATTTACAGCAATAATAATAAGAACAAACACCTATTACACATTAGGTTAAATAATTCACTTATAAAATAATCATTTAACTGTTTATAAATTTATAAAAAAATATGGACATTCATCACAGGTAGACATAATTATTATATACATTTAATGCTTCCCATATTCAGTATCTAGTTCTTTTTAAACGATAAGTTTATTCTTCTTAGCATTATGTATGCTTTCATACTAATATTATATAATTTTACAATTCATCAGTTACCTGCCGGTTATCTTCTTAATCATCTTTCCTTATTTACCTGATATTTTTTAACCCCCAATATTTCCATAAAATTGTAATATTTAAATTATATTTCATATTCAAAATTAGTACAAAAATATTGTACTATAAAATTATTCTCAAAATTATTGCTACTGTGATAATGTTAGAAAAAATATTTTTTTTTTTTTTACAATATATTCAAAATGAATAGTGAAATTAAGGACTCTTTTTCATTTAATGTAATTTATTTTATATATTATTTCTATATATTTCGCTTATATATTTTATTTATCTTTGATCTCAAGAATCATGATTCATACACTAATTTTTCAAATTTTATTCAAATATAAAATATTTATTCCTATATGGTCTTACTACTTTTAGGGTAATCTTTCAAAGCTTAGAAAGACAAATTATAATTTCTTAAAATATTTAGTCAACATAAGATGCCTACTCTATTTGATTTACCCTAAATCTTTGTAAATAAACTGATTTTAGAAAAAAATACTATATCATAATAGAGTGATGGACGTTTCATTTATTTATGAGGTGTCATATTTGACAGGTCATCGTTCTCCTAATGATCTTACCCCGATTTTAACGTGGCTTATTCAGCAAACACTTACGGTATATATTACACGTATGTCTTTGCAGAAAATTATCCTATCTTTTCTTAATAAAGTATTTGGATATCATAAAGATTAACCCCATTCAACTATTCAATCAATTCGTCAGGATAATATTATTATACCTTAATCTAGAATTTCAACTCACCTTTACCTACTGTGTCTTCAGCCTCTTTTATTATACCACTCTGAAACAATAATTTAATTCAATCTTCTCATTAAATATTTTTCTATCCACTTTTCATATCATGGTAACAAACACATAGTCTATTTTTTTTTTCGCCGAAAGTTGTCTACTTTTATTATTATCAATGTATTTTTTAAATATAAAGAAATGAGACCATTATTACTATTTTATATTAACATTCACTCTTTCTTGCCATCATAAGTAACATTACATTTTGTAATACATTTATTGTTATTTTCATAGTATCGTGTATTTTTTTATTTATCACTACTAATTCATTTTACTTCTCAAATATATTTTCTGATAATTAATTTTAAATATCTTTACAAATGTTTTACTGCACTCAATTTTCTTAAAATATATACCGGCTAATAAACATAATATTTTCTTTTCTATTTTTAACAAGAATAAATAATAAAAAGATTAATATTTTTTAAACTTATATAATATATTGCAACTAAAACCATTTCAATTATTATTAAGTAAAATACCTCGCATTTATATGTCATATCAAAAAAATATTAATAATAAATTTATAATTAAAATCATTTTTCTCTTTGTCTTTTCATTCAAATCCATTTCAAATTTTTAGTTTAATACTACAATAGTCCCAGTAGATAGATGTTCGCCATTCCGATGGAGTTTTTGTGCTTCTCGTATCTACTTTTGCTGGAACACATGCATATTTAAACAAAACATTTGATAAACAAGCACATCACTACCTGGAGAACAATTGTGAATTGGATGCAACATTCCTTCTCGAATAGTCTGCAGTTACAGGTACATAATTATGCTTTTGAAGAATATACTAACGAAAGGGTTTAATAAATCTTCTTAATAAATCTCGACATTATTTTCCCATGGTGCAAAACAATAAATAATGTTTAACTAATTTGTCAATACGTTTACTTCACTTATTTCTTCCATTTTCATGTTACCTATTAATATCGTAAAGTGAAATACATATGAATAAATTCATTTAACTTTCTATATTATACTGTATCATCTTCATGACTGTAATCTCCTATGAAAAAATAAACAGCCTTTTTTAATTATCCTTTCCATTTTACTGTTCCATTCATATAATAATATAACAAGATTTCAATTTCTATTTAAACCTGAGAAATGTCAATTCATCTTTCATCTGTCTTCTTTTCTTTTTCATTATCAAATATATGATAAACATTTTCTTCTTCAAATAAAAAATAAGCTATTTATCACATGCAAATTGTTCAATTCTAACAAAATATTAATTTTCATTAGACTCTCAACTAAGTCCTAATTTTTAACATATGATAAAATAATTCTACAAGTTTTAAAATTTATTTCTAGATATTTTAAACTTGTTTCTCATTTTTAATCTATGACTCAGAAAAAATACTTAATTTGACATAAATATTTTTTAACGTGAATGCAGATATACTTTAATTTAAAGACATGTAGTTGACTTTCCATTCTCATGGTTATCTCAAATAAGAATAGTAACATTGCCATTTTTGACTACTTTTAGATATCATTTTAGTTATAAGTTAATAAATATTTTACAAACAAAATTAATTTAAATCATTTCTTCAACACTAAATATTTATTTCTAATTCTATTTTAATATGTGACATTAGTAATATAATTTAAATATAAAATTATTAATAAATATTTATGTTTAAAATATGTTACATTTATGATAATTTTAAAATAAATTATTATATTGTAATAAAAATAAATGAAAGCTGAATTTATAAGTAAATATGTTTATTTGGAGTGTCAACTATTATATTGAAGTTATATAGTGTCTTATGATATAAATGATTATAAATAAAGATGGTTATTAAATCTACTCATAATTGTATCTTTAACCTTTATTTATTAGATCCTTTGTTCATATTATACTAAATTTTATAGTTACAAATATATTAAAGTATAAATTTTGGAGCTCTAATATACGTTTTATATTCTATTTCTACCATGGATAACCAAGCAAAAGGTTTCCTTTTTCAATTATTAGCATTACAATAGTTTAAAATATTTATTTTTTATTAAAAATAAAAATAATTTGCTAAAATCTTTAATTTATACTATGTTATTTTTTTATCTAGAATATTAGCATGTTAGTAATATAAAGTATGTGTTTTTTACTAAACGTTAAAATATTAAAAATCTCTTCATTTCAAAGTTAAATTGAAAGCTTTCATGGAAAAGTAACAGCTACATCCAGTTAAAACATTTTTTAAAGAATATTCTCTTTTATATGTACATAAACTGAAATAAAGCATAAAATAACATTATCTAAATATGCAGTTATAATGTTTATAGCTAGACTTTTATAAAACAATATATATTTCTAGGCAAAGTATTTTCAATTGTTACTTGAAAAAAATAATGATTTACTAACAAACAATAATCCAGAATTGATCATTTTAAATCAGTTTTATAAGAACTATTTTTTTTATTACTGAATGCATAATTTCATGATCACAATTTTGTATTTGATTTAATACATAATTAACAATTTTATTTTATTAAAGCAATTCTATTTATTTTAATTAAAATAAATTTATAAAATATTTAATTACTTAAACCTATAATTATCAAAAATAAATTATTATACTATTGTTATTAAAATAAATTAATATACTATTGATTGTTTCAATAATTTCGTTAATTATATTGATTATTGTTGTTTTTATCCAATAAATAAATTAATTAAATTTGCTTTTTTATTTACAGTTATGTAATGGTAAAGAAATATTATTATAAATGATTTGTTCTTATTTTTCATTCAACTTTAGAATTGTGAATTTGTTTGATTTTCCAAAAAAAGTAAGAATTCAACTTTGATTATATATATATATATATATATATATATATATATAATTCTTATATATATATAATTTTATTTTTCAAAGTGTAAAAAAAACATATTATTATTATTATTATTATTATTATTATTATTATTATTATTATTATTATTATTATTATTATTATTATTATTATTATTATTATTATTATTATTATTATTATTATTATTATTATTATTATTAAAGTGTTAAAAATGTTATTATCTGATCAGAATTGGGGTTATGTTTTTGCTCTGCATGATGTTGATTCAGCATTTTTTAAATTTCAAGATATTTGTAAATCTTTAATGGCAAAATCTATTGTTAGTTTTAAATTGACTAGCAAAAACCGCAAACGCTCAGCCTGGATAACGAATGATTTGATTGGAAAAATTAATCAAAGAAATCATTTAAAATGTTTGGGTTGAGATTTGTTGACTTTGAAGAAATTGAATACTGAGATTAAATCTGATATTCGGAAATTAAAATTTCAATATTATCAAAAATATTTTAATGATAAAAATATTTTTTTGAAATGGAAGTTGATAAATTCTCTTGTAAAGAAACCTTTGTCAAATCAACTTAAATTTATAAAAGACAATGGTAACTTGATTGAGGTAGAAAATAATGAAAAATGTGTTGCTGACTTGTTTAATAATTTTTTTTCAGATCTATCAATAGATAGAACACCAGTACAAGAATTGTTTTTCGCTGATTCTTGTCTAAATTCTTTTTTGTGTACAGATGTTACTGATTTGGATTTGTCTGGTAAAATTGATATCTTAAAAAATGTTCATTCATCTGGTCTAGATAAGTTAACACAAAAGATTCTTAAGGAAAATAAGTCAGCTTTCATACCTGTTTTTGTTTATTTGTGTAATCTTTCATTAAATGTTGGTTTGTTTTCTTCTTGTTTGAAGGTTGGTTTTATGACACCTGTTTTTTAAAAAGGATGATCCTGTACAACTTGACAATTATAGACCAATATCTCCCAAATTGTTGGAGATGGTGGTTAAAAAGAAAATGATGTCATTTTTATCTAAAAATCCTTGGACACTTTCTATAGTCATGTAAACAATTTGATAACTTCACTAGATAAGGATTTTAAAATTGTTGCTATTTATTTAGACTTGTCTAAGGCATTTGACTGTATCTCACAAAATTTTACTTAAGCGTTTATATTCATATGGTTTTCGTGGTGGATTTATTTCATGGTTTGCGAGTTACTTAAAGGACAGAAAACAAGCAACAAATATTTCTGGTGTTGTAAGCTCTTTTATAACAGTTAACCATGGTGTACCAAAAGGTTCAGTTTTGGGTCCCATTTTGATTATAATTTATATAAATGATTTGTTTTCTTTACCTTTAGAATCTAAGATTTATGGTTTTGCAGGTGATATTGCTTTATCTTATGCTACAGTTCATATAATTTTGTTGAAAAAATAATTAATGATGATTTAATCCTAATTAGTAAATGGTTAGCATTTAATAATTTATCAATTAATCTGAGTAAAACAAATGCTATTAATTTTTCTTATAAGTCAAATATTCATTCGCTTAACACTTGTGCTAACATTTCTATTGTTGATAATATTTGCTATCTAGGTGTGTTTATCGACTCCAGACTATCTTGGTCAAACCATATTGACTTTCTTTGTTCTTGTTTACGTAAATTAAATTATATGTTTTTCTACGTATCTAATTTTTTTCCTCGGTCAGCTTTGATTACTTTATATATTTCTTCTTATCAAAGCTTATTATGTTATAATATATCAGTTTGGGGGAACTGTTCTACTTTTGCAATGACTACATTGTCGGTTTTACAGAATTATACAATGTGTATCATTTTTGGTAGATCAAGTGCCACATCTGTTAAAGATATTTATGCCACTTTTAATATAATAGATGTTTTCCATGTCTATAAATATAGAATGATTCTTGATATTTATTGTAGGAAACTTCATTTAGATACTAAATCTTCTGTTGTAAATACTCGTTTATCTACTAAATATCAACTAACTTTACCTAATTTTCTTAAAACATCTAGTAGGAAGCAAATTAGTTATAATGGTCCTAAATTATTTAATATGTTTATAAGATATTGTTCTGTGAATTTAATGAACACTAGTTATTTGATTTTTAAAAAGCATTTATGGCACTGGTTAAATTATGCTAAGCATTAGTTTTATTTTGTTTATTTTATTTTATTTTTGTTTATACTGTATGTTATGTTGTAATTATTTACTACTGTTATTGAATTACCAAACGCAATATCTGTGAGATTTTAATATTTTATGTTATATTTATACTTTTTTTTTGTATTTTATTAGTGTTTTTAGTTGTTACATTTAAATTCCTCACACAAGATTTTTCTTGTATGGAATTTATCTAATTGTTTTATACATTTATTGTTTGCTTCATAATGAATTATTATTATTATTATTATTATTATTATTATTATTATTATTATTATTATTATTATTATTATTATTATTATTATTATTATTATTATTATTATTATTATTATTATTATTATTATTATTATTATTATTATTATTATTATTATTATTATTATTATTATTATTATTATTATTATTATTATTATTATTATTATTATTATTATTATTATTATTATTATTATTATTATTATTATTATTATTATTATTATTATTATTATTATAATAGAAATGATTTTAAATAAATAATAATAGTATACAAATAAAAGACAACAAATTTATCATCCAGATATAACAATTTTAATTGTGGACTTTTATAAAAAAAAAACAAAAAAAAACAAACAAACAAAAAATAGCCACTAAAATTAATATATCCCTTAATGTTTCTGTAATTTTGAATTATTAAAGTTGATTTTAAACATATATATTACAATTCAATTCATTGCTTCCAATATACAAATGTATTTTTTGTACTTTAATTATTAATGATAGCATTATGTTATTATATTTACAGTAACAATGAAAAACTACTTTTGATATATTTTTTAATAAATTTATCATTCTGTTTTTAGTTAGAGGACTATTTTTTTTCTACAATGTATAATTAGTTTTAAATACGTTATACTGTATATTTCTAAATTGAATTTTTATATTTAATTTTATGATATATATATATATATATATATATATATATATATATATCATAATAAAAATATATATATATATATATATATATATATATATATATATATAATTTAGGAAAATGACAATACTTCTATCTTGCTAGTATTAATTTGAATTTGGGAGTTTATAGTGAATTTTCCGCATAATTTTACACTACTTTTGTATTTAAATAATTTTTATATGTTCAATATTATGTATGGTACAATAGGTTTAATTTATGATGATTATGATATTGTCAACTTTATTCACTACATAAATCTGTTTTGTTTTCAATATATACTTTATATTTTCAAGTGGAATCTGAAATAGATATACATAAAGTATAAAATTAGTAGTTTTGTAGTATTTGCTAAATATAGTTTTTTGTTATTATTGCGTTGATACTATGTTTATTTATTCATTTTATTATACAGCACAACTATTTCATTACTTTTAATATGTATCTAATATGTTATTATTTCCAATTTATTCTTACAAGAAGAACATCTATAATAAAAAAAAAAAAAGTAAAATGATTTTTTTTTTTTAAACACAAAATTAAAGTTTAAGATATAAATCAACTGGCACTTATTGCATAGCGGAAAGAATGTAATGCATAGTAGAATATCTCAGAATTACCATTGATTTTTTTTTGTAAGGATGAAATACTCCACCTAAAGGACAAATAGCATATTATATGTATATATAGGAAAAGAAGATTTACATATTTGATAGAGAAATCCTGTATAACCTTAGAAATGTTAAGTAGTAGCTGATGATCTTTTGGCAACATCAAAGTGATAGAGTCATTTTCATTTAAATGAATACCATCCCTATATTATAATTCTACATTAAATTTAAAAAAAATGATATAAATAAGGAATTCAACACACATCTCTCTCTCTATCTCTCTCTCTCTCTCTCTCTCTCTCTCTCTCTCTCTATATATATATATATATATATATATATATATATATATATATATATATATATATATATATATATATATATATATATATATATATATATATATATATATATCCACAATTTTATAAAAAATACTCTTATAAGTGAAATATATATAATTCTCCAATAATAAAAGCAAATCTTTAATTACCTTATTTTTATTTTTTGATAAAGAACCTTGATACAATTCCATCTATTGAAATCAGTAATTTCAGTGGTGAGCAGGAAGTTGGTATTCAATTGGTTTTAAATAGAAAATGGTCTTTAAAATTTATTTTGGATTTTATAGGTAGTGCTGTAGAGGGTATTTCGACATTCTTGAATAATTTTTTAAAACAATTTGTTAATTTAGTCATTATACAATTTCGTCTTCTTTGAGACTTTTGATAAGTTTAATAATTTTAAAATGGAAAGTAACTGGTTTTTGGCATACAAAGTATAACTAATTTATTTATTTTTAATCCTACTTTTATGAACTTTTATTCCTTCATTTAAACTCAAACTATCCAGAGCTATGGATTTCATCTTACAAAAACAAGGAATAAAATATGCTAGACCAGGAATAGTCCTCCTATCAAAATTTTCTTTGGTATTATTTAATAAATTGTTCAAAGTAATATATCTTTTCTCAGCATTTTTTTTTTAATCAAATTGCTAATTTTACATACAGTTTTATAAGAAGACAATTCAAATGGAAAAAAAAAAACTATAAAATCATACTTTTCTTTATCCTTTCCATCATTACAAATATTAATATTAAATAAAATAATACGTTTAACAAATATATCAGACTACCCAACACTCAAATAATCTTTATAGAAGTTACCTTTCTGAAACAAAGCTGCAGCACTAGAATTATTTACTTTTTTATTCTTATAACAATAATTCCTTAAAGCAGCTACTTTATGAGATACTGACTGATAGGTATCAGGTTTAATTATAGACCTTATTTTTTTTTTATAAATAACCTTGCTTAACCAACATAGACATAAAAAAATCAATACTATTTTACTTATTACTAAACTGATACATATTCTCAATTTCTAAACTGCCAAAAACCCAATTACTTTCCATTTTAAAATTATTAAATAATGCTTCAAGTAAATGGGATAATGAAAACTATTGATTGCTCTCTTTATTATGAATGTAAAAGTGGTTACTGGTTTGTATCTAATTACATCATAATCCCATTTAGCTCTAAGCATTATTTCACTTATTATTTAAATAATACATGAGTAATTTAAAAGTATTGCAGTTTGTAATGTTATTATTGACTATTTATTAGTCTACATTACATTTGCATGATTATTTCATGTTGAAAGAGGTTTATTTAAACTTCATTGTATGGATATTTCATTCTCTGTGGTTCAAGTTGCAATTTTTAAGTGTCCATATATATTCAATGGACCATTAGTAGGAGTGGATTTTTATTCTTGCTATTAGAATGTGAGAGGGGTCGCCTTGACAGCAGTGAGAAATATTGATTGCTATTTTTATTTTGAATGTTTAGGTGGTAACTGGTTTGTATATAATTAAATCATTATCAGATATATACTAGCATCATATATATATATATATATATATATATATATATATATTCCTTTTTTCTCTCTATTTTGGTAGATTGTTTTCTAGGTGAAATAATAGAAAAAAGAAACAAATTTGTTATATTCTAGCATTTTCATTGTAATGATTGCAGAAATCACTATTTTTTATTTAATTTTTTATTAGTTTCATAATTAATTTGCTACTTCTAGTAATTTGCAAATATTGACAATAAGAAAATAAGTATCACAACATATTCCATACTAAATGTGTTTTTAATTTGTTTATGTTCTGATGTTTAAATATATATTTTTGTTCAGTCTAATTTATTTACAGCAAAAAAAAAAAAGTGATACTCTATTTGTAAATAACATCCACTTACAAGTTAATTATATAATATATACGTTTTCTAATTTCAAAATATTTTAATAATAAGAAATAAGTGTGGGACTCATATAATGATTCTAATTAAATTTTTAACATTTGTAAAAGCTATTGTAAACATAAACTGTGTTAGTGTAAAATGTTGCATCATTCCATTGTTGTGGTTTTATTTCCCAGATATAGCATAAACATGTTTCATTTGTGGATCAAATTTACTCCCATTTGAAACTAAGCATAATGTATGATAATCAAATAAATAATAAAATAATGATAATAAATTAAAGGTGTAACACAAGATCATATTTATATATGTTTATTTAAGAAAAAAATAAATGATTAGGCAAATTTAACTATTTAATTATGTACTATCATGACTATCATATGGGTAAGATACACCTTTTTTAAAAACTTAAATTCCAGCACCTCTGATGAAATAAAATTTGTAAATTAAAACATATCGAATTCTTCTATAAAAATAAAAAAAAATATCAATTTACAAAAATTATTGCTTACAACGTCCTATTTTTATTTGCATATTAACTCTCCTGGCTGTTGAAGACTGAAAATAATTCCTAGAACCTTTTTCACAAATTGATCAATAGAAATATTATGATTATGGAAACTTGGATCTTAGTCATCTTTAGGAACACCGTTATTAATTATGTGATTAATGTAATATTTAACTATTTTTTATGATCACAATTTTTATCATTTTCTAAGTAATTATCATTATAAATCAATATAAAATCAGAAAGCTTCTGCATTTTCACTTGAGAATCACAATAATGTAATTTTTACATAAATTTATGATATATAAATGAAAGACATATCCATAAATGAAACGTGATAAGACAATATATTTAATGTTATTAGCATAATGTCTTCTTAATGATCCACTATCACATATTTTTGTGGAGCTTTTGTTTATTATAGAGATAGAATATATGGAGTGTATTTTGAACAATTGCCATAAGCCTAAAAAACAAAGAAAAATACACATTTTTTTTTTAGAAAGGCATTTACAATCAGAATGAGTTTCTGGCAGTGATTATACAATCATAAAATATTTAATTATAACGTTTACTAATAACAACATGCCACTTCCCTTGATGTGCTAGATGCATTAAAACTTGCTAAACAATATGTCATTAACTCAGTAGAATTGTTTCAGATATTTTTCAGACATGATTAATCAAAAATAAAATATGTATAATTGAATAATGCTTTAGTATCAGTAAATTACATTTAATTTTAATGGAAAAAATATACCTCTAACTTTTATTCATATATCAGGATAATTATCTACAAAGCCTTTTTTAGATGGGAGTAAAATTTTAACGATTAAGTAATTTTTTTGTTAAAATATTTTTAAATTTTTTTCAGCATATATGCCTAAAAATTATTAAATATATTTTATTTTTAATCATGCAAATAATGATTAATTTATATATTATATAATAAACTGTAATTTATAATGATAAATACTTATGTGTAATGTTTTGACATTAACTCATTACTACTTTTTTAATATAATTGAATAACCATAAATTTTACAAAATCACAATAAACATTTAAAATGTAAATAGGGATTCATTAGCTATTTTTTATTTCCAACTTTATGAAAATACATGAAAACATGAAATATTATAAATATTAACATGAGGAAGACTGTGAATACACAATAGATATGGCTTGTTTTTATTGTAATTATATATGAAAAACAGTTTGAAAATAGTATTTATCACTTTTAAAAAGTTTTCAAAATTTTCATACTTCAAATATTATCTAAATTATTATATGTAGAGTTAATATATATGGGAGGATATTTCATGTTATATTACTATTAATACAATATTGAAAATTTACTTGATTTCATTTGCTATTTCGCATTAACATTATAGAAGAAATAGTAGCTCAGATTGTGGTGTAATTGGATTGAATATTTTTATGTACTTAGTAACCCAACAAAGCAAGAAAAATTGATATGCCAAATCCTATTGTAGATCCATAATATTTTCATGGAAACAAATGATTATACTGGATTTCCATAAAAAAAAGTAGCTCACTCCTGCAGATAAAAAAGTGTGTCATAAATTGTAAAACTTGTATTAACAATACAATTTAAAATGCACATGTAGTAGTCAAAAATAGTAATACATGATATAACAATGTGTAAACTATGCTATATGTATATTATGCAGATATGCACTTAAAATTTGTATGTAAGAATGATATTACAACTTAAATCTATGTAAAAAAAACATTTAGATTAATGTTCATCTTTCTTATGAATCATCTATTGAGTTTTTACAGTCTTCTAGTATTATGTGGTATCAGATATCCCATTAAATGTTTAACATTGTCGTTTAAATATTTTAATTATTATGGATATTTTGAGCTGCACACTATGAGTTGATGATCTTTAGAGAAACAATTTAATGAGAATGGTTGACTTGATACTTTGATTTTTTTGTACAACTTATTTGTCAATTTAAGTATTTTTTAGGTTTGATATTACAATTGAAATCATGTACAGTAAACTTAAAGCAATTCTTATCTGGTTTGATTAGGAAAAAAAAGTTATTTCATTCTGCAAATGTACAGAAACTTGAACTGAGAAAGAAAAAATAAGATTCGAAGTTGGCATTTTTTTGTAATTTTCTGCAAATCTTTTTGCACTTGCAATGGAAAAAGACCATATTAAAATTTTACTTTTCAAATTTTTAAATCTTAAATTATTTATGTAAAATTATTTAGAATTAAAAAAAAAAAAACATATTATTTAATTGAACTGTTGTGACCAAAAAAAAAGATTTGTTACTATTAATAGTGTAAAAGTAGCTCAATTATAGAAATGCACATTATGGAATCACAATTGCGCAGTTAATTTGAGGATAATAATATTGTAACTTATTAAAATAGAAAAAAAAAAAAATGTAACTGATATAGTATGTGCCTGTATATTGTTTCAATTCTTTTTTAACAGTATGTATTATGAAAATATAAATAAATAACATTTTATATACAAATATACTAATCTGGTATTTTCTTGACCATGCATTGTCACATGTTATTAAGTGCAGTAACTATTTTCTTTAAGATGATTTGGAGATATTTTAAATAGTGCATTACTTCTGAATGCAGTCAAACTCTTTAAATAAAGTATTAAATGGTACAAAATTATTCCAATTTTTATGTATTGCACTTTTGTTATACAAAATTTATTATTAACTGCAAAAAATATGCACATATTATATAAGCTGCATATGCTCTTACTAATATTTTTTTTATTTGATAAAAATTATTGCATAGAGATTTTAATGAAAAACTGATTGATTACATATTTAGCTAATATTTACAGTGAGGACAATTTAAAATTAAATATTAATAGCATGTGACCGAAATCTATTTTTAGTAAATAACCTGAATGGCTGTCTGAGAAACAACATTAAGCGCATGTGAAAGATTGTCAACTTTCAATTTATTACTAATATATAAGTTTGCAACAAATATTCAAATTTTAAAATTTAATACTCTACTAATATATTTGGATTTTTTACATTATCGAATATAATAGTCATTATTAGTTATACTGAGTGACATACTTTTATTTCATTTTGTAAAAGTTACAGAAGGAAATATTTATTTTGCATAAATCATTAATAAAATACAGATTGTTTTGTAAGTATGCTGAATAAAATGTAGCCAAAATACTGTAGTGTAAATTCATTAGGCATATTTTATGTTTATATAGGAAATTTTGTAGATAGCATTATGTAATATATGTATTATAAATAAACCATGTATGGTACAATTTTGTCAAACAAGTACTTATTTTATTGCATCATCAGTTGATTTTTTATAAGATTGTTATAGTAAATAAGTCATTGTGAATGAAAATAGTGGGTACAAATTGATGTTGATTTCAAATGTGAATCCACACATAAAGGATAAATACCAATCAGAGTATAGAAGTATTCTATGAATTAAAATTTAGTATAATTAAGAATAATAACTTAAAAATGAGGTGAATGACGAATGATTAATTTAAATATTTTTTTTTGTTTTGTATTCATATGCTTAATAAGGGTTCAACATAAAGGTGGTAGATATTTTTCAATAACATTTCAAATACAGTTCAATGTATCTCTTCCCATAGAATATTATCAACTGAATATGTTTACAGATATTCCATATCACAACCTAAAATATTTTATACTATGTCACTATTTTTATTTATTTAAAATAATTTTATTGAGGTATTATATGTGGTTACAAAATTAAATTTTGGTTAGAGATATGACATACATTTGAAATGATTAAATTACAAGTACATATGTGTTAGTAAAGGATAGCTTAATTCATGTTTAAACATCATAAATTTGGTTTATTAAAGTCTGTCTTGGAATCTGAAAGAGCTTCCATGTCTCTTCACATAAGAATATTGCAGAGAGGTTTCTATACCTTTCCTTATTCTTTTTTTAATTAGATGGATAAAGCAAGAATTTGCATATGGCTGGGAGAGCAAAAACTGTTTCTTACATCTCACCAGTCAGATGGAGTATGTCAATAAAATAGACAATCTAATGTTGAGGATGTCCTTATTCAAGACACAGTCCTTGAGAGAAGTTATTCTGTAAAAGTCAATTTTAGAGCTTTGATATATAAATGTACTAATCTTTATCTTTCCAACTCCAATGCATTTATGGATGATGAGATTATATGTCTCTACATATCTGTATTCTATAAATTAATATTTAGTAAGAAATTTCAGCATTGCAAACATTATAATTTTTGCATATTTACAATCATTTAAAATATCAGTCTGACTTAAATATATGGAGAAAAATTTTGTTATTGCCCTGCATTTTTTTTTTTGTTTAAAAATGAGGATTTTATTCTATTTACTTTTGTAACCTCCATACATATATCCACATTATTTCAAATAAAAATTGAGATATTATTTTTGGTTAATTATCTACCAGAGTTTTTCTTCTACATTTAGAAAGCCTAATTACAATGATAATTGAAATGATTATTTTTATGTTTCATTTTTAAATTTTCTTTTGATGCTCAAATATAATTAAGTGAAATTATAATATCCATGATTTATTTGTTTTTTTTTTTTTCTTTATATATTTGCTTTATATTTATATACAGTGTGAAATTGAGTCAAATTATTTTCTATCACAATATAATTATATTTTGATCAATACAATTCATATATATATATATTGCATGTTCATATTTGCTAAATACAATTCATATATATATATATTGCATGTTCATCCGTGCTAAAAACTTCTTATATTAATATAATGACGTTTCGACTTGGTCACACAAGTCATCCACAGAGTTATAAAAAGTAGAAAGACGGTTATAAAGGTGCTACAATCACTGATTTGAATAAAATGTTAAAATTCCACCAATAGTAAAAATGTTAAATTTAGGAATGTTTTTAAAAAAAAAATATTTCCAAATAGGAGGAAGTTTGCATGTATCATCTCATTTATTGATACAATCTGGCCTTTTAAGTATCTCAATGGCTTCTCTAATTTTGCAATGGTAGAGATTATCACATCTGGATATGATCCTGGTATTAGAAAAAAACAATTTTATGACCTGAATCTATAGTATGGAGTGAGAGTGCTGATGATGATGAGTGTTATTTAACTGCATTAGCATGCTCATCTCTCCTAAAACTGATGAGATGATAACTCATACGTATGTAAGAAGCTTTACAATTTTTACATGAGATTTGATAGACTCCATGAGATTCAAGAGGGATTGAAACCTTAGGTTTGGTTATTATATTGCTGATCTTTTGATGAACAGAAAATGCTGTATCTATATTATAGCATTTTAATATACGTCCAATACTGTCTGCAGTTCCTTTTACATATGGAACACAAATCCTAATAGCTGATTTATCATCTTTTTGTTTCCTATTTTGTCTATTTTGGGCTTGAAATAAGGCTTTTTTATAAATTTTTAATTATAACTATTTGCTAATAAAACATTATTAATATGATTTATTTCTTCTTTCAGATGTGTCTCATCTGAAAGGTTAATTGCTCTATTTAAAAGAGTTTTGGCTACAGAAACTGTCTGAGTTGGGTGATGATGAGAATGTAAATATCTGTATGTATCCTTTCTGTAAAAAGAAAAAAAAGAAAAACTAATTGGTGTTCTGGTGACTAGAACATCAAGAAAAGGGAGTTTTCCATCAGACTCTGTCTCGATTGTAAATTTAATATGAGGATACATATTATTTAAATGTAAGAAAAAGTCATCTAATTTATTTTTTTCCATGTTGCCATATGACAAAAGTGTCATCTATGTATCTGAGCCAAATGAGAGGTTTTAAAGATGATGATTCTAAAGCACGAGTTTCTATATATTCCATGAATAAATCATCTATTACTCCTGAGATAGGTGAGCCCATAGGAGTACCATTGTCTCTTAAATACATATTTTGTATACAATGGACAACATTACTGACAAGTTTTTGGTACTCCTATGGGCTCACCTATCTCAAGAGTAATATCTGATTTATTCATGGAATATATAGAAACTTGTGCTTTAGAATCATCATCTTTTAAACCTCTCATTTGGCTCAGATACATATATGACACTTTTGTCATATGGCAACATGGAAAAAATAAATTAGATGATTTTTTCTTACATTTAAATAATATGCATCCTCATATTAAAATTACAATGGAGACAGAGTCTGATGGAAAACTCCCTTTTCTTGATGTTCTAGTCACCAGAACACCAAATAGTTTATTTTTTTCTATTTGCAGAAAAGATACACTTTCAGACAGATATTTAAATTTTCATTCTCATAATCATGCAACTCAGATAGTTTCTGTAGCCAAAACTCTTTTAAATAGAGCAATTAACCTTTCAGATGAGACACATCTGAAAGAAGAAATAAATCATATTAATAATGTTTTATTAGCAAATAGTTATAATTACAAATTTATAAAAATGCCTTATTTCAAGCCCAAAACAGACAAAATAGGAAACAAAAGATGATAAATCAGCTATTAGGATTTGTGTTCCATATGTAAAAGGAACTACAGACAGTATCGGACATATATTAAAATGCTATATTATAGATACAGCGTTTTCTGTTCATCAAAAGATCATCAATATAATAACCAAACCTAAGGATTCAATCATTCTCTTGAATCTCATGGTGTCTATCATATCTCATGTAAATATTGTAAAGCTTCTTACATAGGTATGAGTAATTGTCGCATTAGTGTTAGGAGAGATGAGCATGCTAATGCAGTTAAACAACACTCATCATCATCAGCACTCTTACTCCATACTATAGATTCAGATCATAAAATTGATTTTTATAGTACTAGGATCATATCCAGATGTGATAATCTCTACCAGTGCAAAATTAGGGAAGCCATTGAGATATTTAAAAGGCCAGATTTTATCAATAAGTGTGATGATACATGCAAACTTCCTCCTATTTGGATTTTTTAAAAAAAAAAAAAAAAACATTCCTAAATTAACATTTTTGCTATTGGTGGAATTTTAACATTTTTTTTCAAATCAGTAATTATAGCACCTGTACAAACTGTCTTTCTACTTTTTATAACTTTGTGGATGGCTTGTGTGACCAAGTCAAAATGTCAGTATATTAATATTAAAAGTTTTAACATGGATGAACCCACAAAATATGTATTTTATATATTTAACCCGTGCAAATATTCATTTTAACATATATATATATATATATTTTTTTATATATATATATAACGGTGTATGTATATATATATATATATATATATATATATATATATATATATATATTGTAATGGGCACATACACCGTTAAATTATTTTTTAAAAATTGAGACATTGAAAACTTTGCATATAAAAACTTCTTTTTTTTTTTAGACATAAAAATTGAAAATTAATTCTATCTTAAACTCGAATATATATATAAAATCGCACAGATCAAAAAAAAATATTAAAATAAAACTTTATTTAAAAGAGAAAATGTATTTTAAAAGCAAAACCTTAAAAAGATTTAGAGATAAAAATATATTTTTAAGTTTGCAAAATAATTTAATTAATTATATTGTATAAAATGGAAATGATTATTTTAATTAGTAAAAGTAAACTAGCCCTTGGGCATTTTGAAATGCATAAGCAAAGGTCAGATAGGAAAGGAAAAACAATAGGAACTGAATGGCCAATGAATGAAATCCTTCGGGGAATTGGACCTCAACAGAAGGATCATCATCATCGATGACATAATGTCCATTGGATCCGAAAGATATATATAAAAGAAAAAGTTTGGAAATACAATTTTAATTAGTGAAGAAAATTTAAGAGAGGACAGAGATGTGTTAAGTCAGAGAGTTGGAGGTAAAGGGACTGAAAGACACTATTTAAATTCCTTCAGTTGTTATAAAAAAAAAATGAAACATCTTTTTTTTTCCTATATTGATGACCACAGGATCATCAGGGGATTTAACGCTGTATTCCAAATGGCAAGCAACTATAAAGGATGAACTTTTCTAAAACAGTAAGAACTATATAACAAATGAACATTTCTAAAAGTGTAAGAACTTAATGTACTCTAACGAATATTAATTTGGAAACAATAAGAACTCTAAACTCTAAACCTTTCTGTAAATAATACAAATAGAATCCTATCTGACCAACGTAAATTAATATTAATTATGTCATTTGATGTATTTTTTAAAATCATTTCCATTTAATTTTTTTTGTTCTTTTAAGTTTTTATTATGATTTTTTTTGTTTAACAACTTTTAATAAATGATAAATTTAAGTCGGGCATGAATATCTGCATAGATTTCTAAAATTATATATGTTAGTTTAAGGGAGGGTAATCTTAGCTTATTTGTTTTGTAGTTAAATTGAGTCAATGGATTGGATATATTGGTGTAATTAGTAGATGTAGTATGACATTTGCTACTTGCATTATCAATTTATATGCCACACACCCCTTTTGCCTATGGAAGGGATAGTAAGATGGAGAATGCAGTTCCTTTCTATGGAGTTTTTTGTTTATTGTTCTTCTTCCCGATAAATGTAGCATTATATTTGGTAGAGAATCAATGTCGTCTATTAACCATGCTTTTCAGATGTACATTCCTGACAGTATGTCATTTTGGGTGCTGTCGTATCCATGCCACATTGAATACATTGATATATCAGAAAGATTGGTGTTGGTTTCGACTGCAAACTTTTGGCCTAAGATTAAATAAGGGATAGAATATTTTCTTTTCAAATGCCACCTATTTAGTCTATGCATACTCAACACTTAAATAAACTATTAAATTCATCTGTGCGAACTTCAAAATAAAAGTTAAAAATGTAGTTAAATGCTAAACTAAACATACTAAAATAATAATGCTAAATTTTATATATATTTGCATAAATAAATGTTTATGTGTTAATTATTGGCAGTGGCTTATTTTATTCTTTTTAAATATTGAAATATTTTTAGATAAGAATTTATATCTTATAAATCTCTGTGTCTGCCTGAGCTAGTGACATTGGGCTAATGGTCGGAATAAAATATATGTAAAATAAGATCTTAACAGTGCGTATCTGCCTAATATATAAATTTTCTATGTTCAAATGCCTAGTGGCACCCTGTAGTGCAGATACGTTAAGACTATTTCCTTTTGGACCATTATAATTGTTTTTTTGCTCATATATATATATCTAAGTTTGTACAAAAAAATTAATTAATGTTATTGAAAAATGAAAATGATTATTTTAATTAGTCCAAGTGAACTAGACCTTGGGCATTTCATAATATATAATCAATGGTCAGATCGGAGAGGAAAAACAATAGGAACAGAATGTCCAATGAAAGAAATCCATTGGGGAATCAGACCTCTACGAAAAGACCATCAACATCATCATGATGTAATGTTGAGTTAATCCGCAAAATTAATATAAAAAAAAGTTTGGAAATAAATTTTAGTGAGTGAAGAAAAATCGAGATGGTGTGATAGTAGTGGTTGTATGTGTTAGTGCGGAGTTGAAGGAAAAGGGATTGAAAAGACACACTCTTCAATCCTTTCAGTTTTGCTAAAAGGAAAGAGAAATAACATTGTTTTTCCTATATTGACGACCACAGGACATCGGGGAATTAAAGCTGGCTCCAAATGTCAAGCAACTATAAGAAATTAGAAATTATGCACTTGTTAAAATTGTAAAAATTTTATGAAATCTAATGAACATTAATTAATTTGAAAACAATAAGAACTCTAAAATATAAACTTTCCCAGTATTTAAATGATAGAAATAGAATCTTATCTGACCAATGTAAATTAATATTAATAATGTTATTTGATGTATTTTTTTTTTATTTAAAATAATTTCCATTTATTTTTTGTGTTCTTTTAAGTTTTATGATTTTGTTTTTTATTAAACTAAACTTAAGTCGGGCATGAATGTCTGCATAGATTTGTAAAATTATATATGTTTGTTTAAGGCAGGGTACTCTTAGGTTATTTGTTTCATAGTTAAATTGGGTCAATGGATTGGATACATCATTGTAATTAGTATATGTCATATGAGATTCACTACTTGCAGGATCAATTTATATGCCACACCCTCCCTTTTTGCCTATGGAAGGGATAGTAAGATGGAGAACACCATCCCTTCCTATGGAGTTTTTTGTTTATTGTTCTTCTTGCCGATAGAGGTAGCATTCCCATTTGGTTGAGAGTCAATGTCATCTATTAACCATGCTGTTCAGATGTACATTTCTGACAGTATGTCATTTTGGTGCTATCATATTCATGCTGCATTGAATACATCGATATATCAGATAGATTGACATTGGTTTGGCTGCAAACTTTTGGCCTAAGGTTATATCAGAGATAATTTTTTTTTCTTTTCAAATGCAATCTATGAAGTTTATTCATACTCAACACTTAAATAAACTATTAAATTCATCTGTGCGAACTTCAAAATAAAAATTAAAAATGTAGTTAAATGCAAAAGTTAACATACTAAAATAATAATGCTAAATTTCATATATATGTGCATAAATAAATGTTTGTGTGTTAATTACTGGCAGTGGCTTATTATATTCTTTTTTTAATATTGAAATATTCTTAGATAAGAATTTATAAAATATAAATCTCTGCTGTTCCACTGAGCTAGTGACATTGGGCTAACGGTCAGAATAAAATATATACAATTTTTTTTCTTAACTTACGTATCTGCCTACTATATAAATTTTCTAGGTTCAATTGGCCTAGATGGCATCCTGTAGTGCAGATATGTTAATACTTTTTTTTCTTTTGGACCATTATATATATATATATATATATATATATATATATATATATATATATATATATATATATATAATAAAAATAAAATATATATATATATATATATATATATATAATTTAAACTAATTATAATAATAATAATAATAATAATAATAATAATAATAATTACCAATGGTCTCTTAATATTATAAAGATCATTTATGGCATTTCACTTCATCAAAACCATTTATTGACATCAAGGTTATGATTAAAATCACTTTCTGAATATTTGTTTTTAAAAAAATACATAATAATTATTATATCTTAAAATTATTTCCTAACCATAAGTTAGTTCCATCAATAAATAGTGTTAACTTTATTTATTTCCCTAATCTAAGTAAAGAAAGAAAAGCTTATAACTTTAATTTGGTAATGATAAGAACAATAATTTATTTAAATCAAATAATTATAACTTATAAATGAATTTGATAAAACTTCAGTGAATAGATCTAGTATATGGTACTTACCTAGTGGGTATAACTACTTATGATGTTAAACTATAGACCTAAGTTGACATTCAGAGTAAAATATGGGTTTAATTGGGAAAATACAAAGATATTGGATAAAGAGGAAAAATGCATAGAAGAAAATCCATGGAAGATGCTCATATGACAATGGTTAATAATCTTATAAGCCAACCCAATTGGCAATACACAATGTATGGAAGTCTCTAATTAATCTTGCTCTTAGGAAAAAAGAAAAAGAAAAAATAATTACACTCGTTATAAAAAAATTGTAGGATGCACAAGAATTTGAACCAACCCTCATATATAAATACATCAAAATATACTATATGTTGCCTTTGACAGAATAGCTC
Source organism: Epiperipatus broadwayi (assembly GCA_028023455.1). Lineage (NCBI taxonomy): Eukaryota > Metazoa > Onychophora > Udeonychophora > Euonychophora > Peripatidae > Epiperipatus > Epiperipatus broadwayi. Next base: position 3,158,540 of record JAQFVV010012457.1, read on the forward strand.
AGTTGGTAAAGTGTTCGCCTTAAATTCAATATTCAAGAATCTAAATGTGTGAGATCAACTTCTATGTGATTGTTGTCACTGTGCATAGAGGCCAGAAACACCTGAAGAAGAGTGGAGAATAGTACTACTCAAAACGTTGTGTAATTACTAACCTGTATTGTATATTTGTGTGTTATTACTAACAAGTTGTTTGTATTTGAAAAGTTTAAATAAAAGTGAACATTTTCAATACATTCAACATTCACCCATAAATGATGGAAATAGTCCAACATATCACATTATATTTGGTTATTATTAAATAATATTTAAGAAAAATCCTTAAAATTCATGTGCTCAATAAATAATATAAAACTGATTATTAATCCCTGTGGATCATGAATACAATATGATAAATCAATAATTAACACACAAATTTTAATAAGAAAACAATTAACAAATTTATTAACAAAGTAACAACAAATTTTATAATATAAATTAAAATATTTACAAAGAAAATATATTTACATTACTTAGTACAAATTAAAGAAAAATATTTACAATACAATACATAAGAATATAAAATTTAAAATCAGAAATAGCCTTCACTCTGACTATTATTTCATATATAGTACAATAAAATGAAAACTTTTAAATTTTACCATGGTCTAACCTATTTAAAAGATAAATATTCGCATGGATATTTACAATTTAATATCATCTTTAAAATATAAGTAAAATATTAAAGAATTTTTTTTTTTTAAAAAAATTACACTTAAAGAGGTATTATTGCAATCTTTAATTGTCAGAAAATGTATCTTAATAAACATATATATTTTCCTTCAAATAAATCTTTTTTTATTATGCAAGAAAAAAAAGTGGGAGTAAATTTAATAAATCTATGACTTAACTAAAAGTAACTTAATAGTAAAAAATGTTTATTTAAAATGAATTATAAATTAGATTGCTTGAACTTATATTACTTTCATCTTCAAGTTCTTTTACAAATCACATCATTTCCATTCTAATTTTCACTTTACCAATATTCATTCATTTGGATATGCTTTGACAAACACACTAAGCATCTTAACATCATTTGAAGAAAAATATTTGCATTCTACATATTGCCGTATCAAAAATAACTACTTCAAAATGATTCAGTCGTTATCTTCCAGTTTAACTTATTTTTTACGATAGTACTTGTGGAAACGAATAGCAAATAAGTGTAGGACAATGAATAACAATGATAATGTTCCAAAAAAAATATCACTATGTCACAGTGCAAATCAATGAAGTAGGTCCATATTCATTTGTCTCTTAAGATTAAGTCAAAGTTTCCCTAGCACTTAGACATAGAAGAAATGCAACCATCCATAAAATTAAATATACTGTCACGTTATCTGTTTACTTCAATAAAATTCAAAATATACGGAACTATAATAAACTAATAATAAGTTTCAACATGGATTTCACCAAAAATGATTACTTTCCTGATCACTATTAAATATTTGTCCCACTGTATATTTTATTCAATATTGCAAAATAATAAGCTAACAACATTCAAAAAAAAATTCCTAAAAAACAGTAATATAGGAAACAATAATGATTTAAATTCACACAAGATGTTTTTTTTAAAATTTCCATTCTCAAATGTTATCAAAAATCATTCATAAAATGCTATACATCTTACTCACTTAATAAGGAATTATGTAGAGATCAAGATTATCTTTTATATAATATTCGTTAAAGTAACATTTTAATAATTAGACGATGACATATAATTACACATATTCAAAGTGTTCTCGTTTTAGCTAAAGAGTAAAGTAAAGAAAATATCATTGTAGGTTTTACAAAAAAAAAAACAAAAAAAAACAAAAACATTTATATGAATTTATCAACACCTACACAAATACATACCATACTTTACGAATGGTTCATTCTTACATTGTTAATATTAAACTCAAGTATTGTATACAATACATTTAAATTAAGTACTAATAAAATATATATATTTCCTCAAATAGAAAAAAAAATATTTAAAGAAATATATAATTTAAACTAATTATAATAATATAATTTACCAATGGTCTCTTAATATTATAAAGATCATTTTACGGCATTTCGCTTCTTCAAAACCATTTATTGAAATCAAAATTGTGATTAAAATTACATATAGCCTCAGTAAATATTACTAACATAATAATTATTATAATTTAAAATTATTTCCTAACCATAAGATAGTTTCATCAATAAATAATGTCATCTTTCAAAAACATTAGTTTTTTTTTCCTCTCTCTCTTGACACATTGTAAAAAAAGGGACAAATATTTAAATTCCATTAAAATCTAGAGTAATTCATGGAAAAAAAAATCCTTTCAGACAAAATGTTAGTTCAGTCCTTTCTGAAATTTTATCCAAAATATTTAATCCATGTTTAATAATAGTTGAAAAATCCATTTTTAAAGAAATTATCCTTAGGTATCTCGGCTGTTGTAGAAATAAAATATTTTTCACGACATATACAATATATATATATATATATATATATATATATATATATATATATATATATATATATATATATATATATATATATAAAGTTGTCATTTTCAGTCATAAAATTATTATAGCAGATGTAAAATATACAATTTAATACATTCATTTTATGTATTCTATATATATATATATATATATATATATATATATATATATATATATATATATATAAAAAAAAAAAAAAAAAAAAAATAAAAAAAAATATAAAAAAATAAAAAATATATATATAGTGAGGAATTTGGGTAATTACTCCATTTTTTAAAAAAAATAATATGATTTTTTTTACCTTTTATCTTTTACGAATATATTTTCAGATATACATATATAATTGTATTATTTTTAAAATCAAATTCATTCATATTTAGGTCCATTACAATACATTGTTATTTTTAAATTTATGGTTATGTTTCAAAGCAACTTTATTAATTCACTAAAGTATGTACTATCTGTGTAGAGGCCATATTCTGTCACCTGCATTGTAGACAATAGAGGCTAAAATGATACATTTATATTCTACTACTGGGTGGTGGCTCAAAACAATACAACCACTTTGTCCAATAGATTAGGTATTACAGGTATCTGAAAAATAAAACTACTTTTGGAATACAAACATCTAGAAAAAAAAAACACCAAAAAAGGATCATGAATTATCACAGATCATATGTCAGTCAATCAAGGGGATGCTACATCCATTCAAGGTAATGTCTATGTGGGACAATCGACTCTCAACCCACCTGTAATGTCTCCAAGTGGCCCCCCTCAAGACCCCATCTATGACCTGTCAGCCAGGACTCCGTTTAGCTCCTCAGAAAAGGTTAAACTGCTTCGTCCCCCACCATAAGTGGGTTGCAATTTATATGGGTGTAATGTTGGTTCAGCATGTCTGGAACACCAAACTAATCAGGGAGGGCCATGAGAACCTTGCCAGATCATCCACAAACCTGGGTGCACAATGATCGTTGATCGATCAGCGATGATCGCCTACCAATTCCGCCAATCAACAAACCCTTTATGTCTGTCGTCTCTAATATAGAGACTGAGAATTCAAGGAAAACCCAAAAAAAAACAATTAGTCTCATGGTCCCTTTAAGTCTTCAGGGTTCATGATCCAGTTCATATTATATAACATTGTTCTGAAATAGATTGTGGCAAAATTTCAATTGTGATTCTGCTTTACTGATCCTATTGAGTTTTTCCAATCCAAGTTGACTTCTAATTCTAGATTCTTAAATTCCAATTAGAAAATCTAATGGTTGTATTTAGTCTTTGGAATTTTTCTTAATAATTTAAGTCTTAAGGGATTGGATAATTAACTGCTAATGTTTCTGTCTAGGCCCATTACATCATATAAACCCATTTTTATATCTAAATCATTGTTTTTTATCGTCTAATTCACTTCATCATAATTCTAAGTCAATTTAAAACTTTTTGGATTTTTTTTTTCTGGTGTCCCAATTGCATCAGGAGTTGTCCAATAACTTTGGATATAATCATCATAAATTTCTAATTTTTATGCAGAATGGTAATTTAAATCATTATCAATAATGTTTAAATCTTAATTTGTGATTGAATTAATATTTAAATAATTTTCTTTCCTGCAAAGTTTTATTTGCCTAACTTTCTTAAAGCACACATAGTTACACACATCATAGTAATATGATACTTTTAGTACTATTTTAAAATAATATGAAATTAATTTGACATTTTAAAATAATATTTTAAGCTAAACTTATTATTTAAATTATATAATATAAACTATTTGCTACTAATTTAAACCCCCCTATCGCTGTAGTATTTCTAAAACTAGAATAAATAAAAAATTATATATATATATTGAAACAGTAAGATTCGTATTCGAATCTTAAGTTTCACCTTTTTCTGTCGTCTCTCACTGACCGGTCTATCCCGCCCAAATTTAAACTTTTTGATATCGAATTGTGTGTGTAACAATATTAAACACGTATAAATATATGTAGAATTCAGCATAAACACGCACACATTTTGATCTCAAATTAAAGGCAATAAATAGGGATAAAATAATATAATTTAGATTTCTTTTAGTTATATAAAAATGTATAATTTTAATCATTTATTTTGCATTATAAAGTTCGTATTTATTGCTTTGTTTAAATTTCGTTTAATAATAATTCTAAAAATATCTGATGTAATATTTAATTAAAAGTTAAAATAATCTTATGTTCCCTTTTTGTTTTTGAAATTTAAAAGCATCGGTCAGTGATAGATAATAAATTAATTAAAGAAAAATTCCCCAAAATTAATTAGTAAATGTAAAATGTAAACAATAGAACGGCAGCTTTCTTTAATTAAAAACCAACAAAATCATTGATTATCCTCAGGGCAGATTAAGTAGAACCTAAAAATATCTTAACAAAATGTGAAAGATCAAGATAAGAAAAGAGGCCATCTTAGACTTGCTGGAGACATTCACTTAAACTTTAGCTTTGCTCTCGATCACTGAGAATCTCCAAAAAATAAAATAATTTGTTCCTGCCAAGGTATGACCAAGTAAAGCACCTAGATTATTCTCCATCGGGAGATGGTCTATCGGATGCTGAACTTTCATTGCCCGTCATAAATTCACCATGAAGATCTGCTGACTGAAATGAATGAGAAAGCTGCTGCTGCCATGAAATTAAATGAATATCTAAATACAAGAAAGACTTGCCACTCGTGAACTTTTGCTGCTAAACTCATGGAATAAGAAAACTTCTTATAAAACAGGTACCTGTCTGTGTTCAAACTCTAGAGTACTCTAATAATATTCTATAGCTTTTCTTCATACAACTTATCTAAATTATAAAATGTAAAACTACCATATGTATAACTAAAACTGAATAATTAATTTAATGTGTAAATGTCTCTAATAATCTAGCCTACCTCACTCTATCTTTCTTGGGTGTGTATTTCTATAATCTATATTTCTATCTATAGTTATTATTTAATTATTGCATGCTCATAATTATTTCAATTTTCAAAGTTTAAATCTATGATCGCTTAAAACAATGAATGTGTGTCAAATTTTCATTAATATTTACTTTCTTTAATAACTTAACTTTCATATAAATCGACATGCATTCAATGCTTCATTTATTGTAATGCAGGGGTCTACTACTTCACAAATGGCTGACGTATTAGTTATAATAATTTCCAAGTTATATATGTTTTGTATTTATTAAATAATCAGTGAATAATTCCAGAAAATTACATTTCATTTGAGAGTCACCAACGTTCTTTAGTAAATGTTGATAATGTAGAGCCGAATTAGAAATCTATTTAAATCTCATCATAATCAATTATCAGTATACATGTGTTAGATTTTAGAGATGTGATGACCCATTCTGCCATGAAATTTCTGGATTCTTCAGGGTTGAAATTAACCCCAGTCGTCCTACACAAGCGGGCATAATAGGTGCTCCCGTAGGATTTGACAATGTCATGCAGCCAGCCGGCAAATTGTGCCATGTATCGCTTGTCCCTGGTTATGCTTATGTGACACCTTACTTCATTGGGTCGGGGTAGAGACCAGCCTGACATTCTTATAAACCCATTCGCGGCCTTGCAGTTTCGATATACTGCCATTCCACATCGCCTTTCTAAAGCGTACCACGTGTTCCTTTGCTCAATTTTATTATTCTATATATCACTCCACCTCTGCATTATCTTTGTAATTCACTCTCAAATAAATGTTTGCCCTTAGTTATAAATAAATATTTTAGTTAAATAAATATATGTCTGCCGTTACTCTTATAACCCATACTTTAGACTCTTGCATTGCAAAGGTATAAATTCAGCAAGGCATGCATTAGAAATACTTACTCGAGAATTTTAGGTAGCTAGATTAAGCCTTCAAATAAGTGAATTCCCTTTGTAAACATTACAGTATCAGAAATACCGCTACTGAAATCATCAATATAAATAATGTCTAAATAAATAAATGTACTCTTTAAAATATAATCATGTCGCAAATTCCGCTACTGAAGCTTTCAATCACTAAAATATTATTAGACAATGTTTTATTAAAATGTATTAATAAATAATTTCAAACTATATGTCTGCAGTTACGTTTCATTTATTCGATACCCATTCTATATAATATTTCCTCGATTATGTAAATATGAATGTTTAATTAATATTAGTTTGGTTATTGGCTAACTCGAGAAAATCATGAGTCTCTTGCATATCCCTGACCACCGTGCCTAAGGAAGTATTTACTAATGTCGCATCAGATGCATTCTTTTCATGGATTGTATTGTGGAACCGATAAACTATGTTCGAACTCAGTACCATGGGTGGCTTCGCTACTCGATGGTGCTGCTGTTCTGTATGGTGGCTGAATTCTGCACTTTGTTTACGAGTCACACGTTTTCTGACCATTACAATATATATATATATATAATAACATTTTGTATTAAATTTACCTAATAATGAACCCATGTTATACAGACAATAAAAAAAAATATATAATAAAAGCAGTTAATTTAATTTTATGTTTTTAAGTTATCTCCTAACTAATTTAATATCTGTACCAATTGTAAAGGGTACAATATATAATGTATTGAAATAAATATTTTTCTCCAATATGACAATAATAGAAAAATGATAAGAAACATTCAAAAGAAGTCTTGCATTGTTAGCTGAGAGGTATTGCAGCGGCCATGCAAGCAAGTAGTTGGTTGCAGATGGTTGTGGGTTCGTGTCCCGGCCGATGCTATGACATATGAAAAAAAAAACATTCCAAAGAAAAACAGCACTTAAAAAACTGTCATGGTCAGAAACAGGTCTGAAGTCCCATTTACAAACCCAGAGATAGTTTGAAGTAAAGACAAGCACCTTCATCTAAAATGCTTGTGAATATGGTGATGAATTTTTTTAGAAAATTCAATACTCAAATGAGAATTTGAAATGAATGAGGGCATGATGGAACAAAATAATAAAAATTAAAGCAAGAAGTTAAACAACACTAACAAGTCTGAGCTGAATGAGAGAAAGAAAACCTCAAAAAATGTCATTACCAAAAAAAACTAGAGGTGATTCAACCAAAAAAAAAAGTATGATAATATCCATGTAGAGAACATTAGAATAGGAGAAAATGTTAACAATGTTAAATAAAATATAAATATAGAAGAAATAGTGGAAGATGTTATAAAAAAATAAATGGACTAATTAAATAAAGGAGTTGAAAATAGCAAAACATAATGAAAAAAAGTATGATCACTATCAAGCAAGATTTACAGAAGCAAATTAATGCTCACATAAAAAATTATGAAATATACATTTATGTGTGCAGAATACAAGTAAGAAAATGTAATACAATAATAAAATCACAGATTAATATCTAAAAGGACTTTGCACAAATTAATTGAGGTTAAATATTTAAATGTTGCTACTCCAAGAATAATAATGTAAAAATAATCATGTGAACAATAATGTTGGAGATTTGTCTCCACAGGAAATGTAATAAGTATAATTATTAAAAGAGATGATGGAAAAGCCAATCATAGCATTGTCAAAACAATACAAATCAAAGCATTAAAAGTAGATGATGGAGAACATTGTCTGAAGCAACTTGAATGCTTAAAATCTGTTTCAGGTTTACAATTAGAGAAAATACAAAAAGCACAGTTGCTTGTAGTTGCATTCATAAAACATGCATTAGTTTTAAACGGAAGATTTTTGGGTGACATCAACATGTAATCATGTGCAACTTCTGACATAAAGAGGGAAAAGCTGTAATCATAATCAGAGGTACACATGACACTATCGCAGTTGTAGGTGAGACACAAACATTTTTAAGTATGTCTATAAATTGAAATATTTTATATGTTTCTCTTATATTAAACTCATATTATTAAAATTGTATACTCATAATATATCTCCTATAAATTAGCAATTTATGTTGAGCAATAATATGAGCTCTATTATAATGGCAGAGCGATTAATGTTCACATGTCATGCCAACATCCAAAAGAAGATTCCTGAATATTGACTCCCAAAGAGTCCAGTTTCAGTAATGTGGTGCTTATATGAGATAGATCACACATGATCTCATAGATGATCTTTTGCAACAAAACAATTACATTGGGTGAGGCAGAATAAGCCATGTTTACCATTAGAGATCAATTATCCACAATATGGAACAATGAATAATTGGATCATACACAAACAATAAATCTTATATTGCGACAGGTTTTGGTAAACTCTATAAACAGATTATTCTAAGACTACATACAACTAAATGCAGAAAAGTAAATTGAGAATATAGATAATGATGATCCACCTAATGTTATTATTGATAATTGGGAAAGAAACACATTGATAAAATGAGATTTCCCTATATATCCAGGGCTGTGGAAATTATTTGAAGCAAGTATCTTATTAACATCGAAAAGATAAATATCATTATTTGCCAAAATGTTTTCACCCTTCATTTGATAAATTTTAGGCCATACTAGCCATTTGAAAAGTTGAAGTTATATATGATATACAAGGCATGTTAATTCAAGATAGAGTTCTAGGTTTATTTTATACAAACAAAAGTGTGTCCTGTATTATTACAAGACAATTTTTTAAGAAAAACATAATACCATTTGGAAATGTTAATAAATATAATTCACTTAATACCCAGTGCATACAACATTTTATTTCACTTTAGATGTGCATTACTATCTAACCAGAATTTATTACTGGGTATGTGAATCATATTTAAGTGTGAGAAAAAAGCCACTTTCAGAGTTTTCAAAAACATTTTAATACACCAAAAGATATTGATAGGTATGCAAATTATATTTAATTGTTTGAAAAAATCTATATTCAGAATTTATCATATCCTATCCCATTCCATTATAAAACTGAAGTGGTCTGCCAAATTGAATGGAACATAATCAAGATATTTTTTTTATCTTACAATAAATTTCTGGTGGTAGTTAAAAACAATATAAATATGCTCAGAAATGTGTCTGGACGACTGGTTATTAAATGCAATCACTTACTCAAAAATATATCCCTCAGGCCATACCTCAGATTGTTATTAAGCTCCAATGGCAGACAGACTTCACAATGATCAAATTAAATGCAGTTACTGGAAGAAGCCTCTCCATCTTCAGCATTGACAGTATACTGCCTTCCAGCATAGTGGATTCAATTACATATTTAAATGTGTGCATTTTGGTTTAATAAATTGAGATATGAGTCTTTTGATGCAAATTTAGTTAGGTGTCATATAAAATAATATACATCAACATATATTAATGTTGTAATCATAGATTCTACAAATGTGGATGATGTCTGGGAAAATCTGGGGTTATTTTTTAAAATGATGTGGTAAAAACATATCAATTAATCATGTCATAATAATAATAATATAACAGTTAATCCAAAAAAAATTACCATGTCAAAGATAAGTCTCGTTTTAGAATTATTGAGAGTAAAGGAAGGTTATAAACTTCATCCAGATATGTTTACACCTATCATGGGTTTGTTTACCCTGCCAATAGGTGTAAGCTGACGTCATTTCTTGGACTTACACAATTATTTCCAAAGGCTATTCCACATAATTGAGAATCATTGCTCCAACATTTACATAAATATCAATGTTATATCTGTTCTTCTAAATGAGAATATTAATTGTATTAAAACAATATTTCTAAAATGAGTTATTTTAATTTATTTTGGCTTCAATATAACTTTTTTTTACTTCAGTTCAATATCTGTTGCATTAAGCTGGAAATTCTGTTTTTACATGCTGATAAAAATTATTGCCGTAATGTAATATAATTATGCAGTCAATCTTTGAAAGGAGCAGAAATAAATTACATTATGAATGATAACAAGTCAAAAGCTATTCTTTGGGTCTTCAGTAAATTTAAGAAGTTTTTAATCTGAAAAAAATTATCATTGTTATAGATTTAAGAACTTGGAATTAATCAAGTTTAACTACTTGACAAATGAGTGGTTGATTTGGTGGAGGCTTTTTTTAAAAAAAAAAAATCACCTAAAAGGTTATCCACTATACAGTTACTGACACTATAGTGACCATATTATATGTCATAATCTAGTGGAGGAACTGTAACAACATTCAGGATTAAATAATCTTATTGTCATAACAACTCAGTAAGTTACAAAGGATGGACTTTCTATATGAAAACAATATAGCTACCTTAAAAGGTCAATAAATGGATACATAAAATTACAGATATTTAATAATTAATCAACAATTTATTGTTTGCAAAACGCTGTACATAAAATCCAGGAAAGTTTGTTGTATCAAAAGAACTCAGAAATGATCTGATAATTTACACTTACACTGTCTATGAAAAATTTTGGCCTATGTGATAGAGAATGTATCATTAAAGATTATTACACTGGATTAACATGTACATTATTTTGTCTGCCTTTTATGCCTATCAATATTGTTCTCATCTAAACTACCTAAGAAAATTATCTTACTGAAATAGTATATCTCATTCTAACAGAAATCGTATATATTGCTCACCATTGATTTCTACAGTCAATTAATACACTATAAACAAAATTGATTTCTAATCATATTATATTCCATGATCTATAAATACTATCTCCTTATGCTTTTCAAAAAGTGGATGTTCAGGACCTCATTAAAGTTATGTAGAAGCAACAAATGCCCAATTTGAGAAATCCACAGGAAATTCTCATTGATCATGGTATTCTCACACAACATAAAAGTGAACTCAACAGCACGTTATTCAGCCATATTCTAATATCCCTACATAACCTGTAATATAATACAAATAAACAGGTTATGGAAGATTAAAACTTCTTATTTTAGCTATATGTCGATTCTAATAGTTGGGAATGACATATCATACTTCAAAAATGTGTCCACTTGAGTCTCAGCAATATGTTTCATTTTGATGATGATTATACTATGTTAATCAAATCTTATTTCAGTAAGCTAGAAAAAATTGATGTAGAAAACACAAAAATTTGTTGTGCTTAGATCAGCATATGTATGAACTATGTTGGAATGGCATATAAAGTGAGGATGCCAGATATTGTGACAGATTGATACGAGTAACCTTTGTGGAAAAAACACAGGAAAGAAATTCGTATCAGTCTTAATTGCAAATGTGCTTTCACTTATATGTAGATCAATCTGAAATGCAGAAAAATAGTGGTCACAATGTTTTGTTTTCGAAAATGAATCTCGGGTGCATGGGTCTTGTAATATTTGGACCCTTTAATGCATTAAAATTTATATATAATCAAGAGACAAAATACAAATCTCTTTTTGTGAATTTGCCTAAATAAAATTTGATGATATATATATATATATATATATATATATATATATATATATATATATATATATATATATATATATATATATATATATATATATATATATATATATATATATATATTTTTTTTATTTTTTGTTACCCTATCAGATAGATTGATACGGATAACTATTTTAGTGCAAAGAGAATTAATTGGCATTCCTGAGTTTGATATGGAGATCTATATATTTTATTCACCTTCACTTTGGTGTTTTGTATGTGTGTTCACAATTAAAAATGAAGTTTATTTTAATGTTTGTTTTATTAAAATAAATTTATTCATATAATTACATTTATTATTAAAAGAATGATATTTGTTAGACATGAAATCAAATAATTTTCTTTAATGAAGAAATAAATTTACTTTAAACAAAGTTTAGTTAACTATATCCTAATAATTTTTTTTTAAAAAAAGGCAGGTTAATTAAAAAAAAACGTAATATAATATTGAATTGTAAATTCCTTTTACGTTGATCTTTTTATCCTAAGATATTACATACATTTGTTTTGTGTTACTTAAAAATAAATTTATTTTTTATAGATTAAAAACAAAATGACTGTAAAACAATCCATATTTTTCTAATTAGTCATATATTTGTAAAAAAAAAAAAAAGGTTTATTTAAAAATAAATTGCATTTTGTCTTGATTTCTTTATAGAAAAATATATATTGTTACAAGATAATTCCTATAAATATATAGCCTCAGAATATCATTTTGTCATTTCTGTCACTCTTTGTTGTTTATCAGGATTATATTTATGATTAAATGAAATTATTTCAAGAAACCTCTTTAAATAATAGAAACAATTTCTATTGTCTGCTAACATCTGAATTTCTCTTTCTAATAAACCAATGTGCATTTGAAGCAATTATCATGTACTACTAACATCTAAAGAACTTTTGTCTAAGTATATATTCTGATCTTCATCTCCAGTCAGAATTAAATCTTACTTCATGCCAACCATTTTATAGAACATTGAAGATGGTAAAAAATACATTTCTAAACTGCAGAAAATAGTATAAATTTAATAAGAAAATTGAAAAATAATTGTGACCAAATGTTTAAAAAAATCATCAACACAATTCACTCATGATTTTAAAATGTTATTTTATAGCATTTCAAAATGATGTAATAGGCATAGATTTGCCGGAGTATAGGTTTTGTGTATTTTTTTAGCTTCATGAACAATAGTATTATCATAGAGTAGGAATACATTCAAATAACATGAGCGAGGAAGAAATTTTATGTCCATTCAATATATTCATCAACAAAATAATGAACTTATTAAAATGAAATTAACAATGATCAATCTTAATTCAAATTTCTTTCAACATATTTGCACTTTAAACTATAATAATTATTTGAAAGCAATTTTTATATTTTATAATAATTATTAATTTAAATGTTAAACATTTGTTACATGTATGTACCTGGATATATATCAACATATTTATTTATAAAATTGTATCATTTTAGATTTCTGTATTCAATGAGTATCAAGAACATCAATACACTACACCAAATTTATATAACAAAACATTTATTAACTAAGTTGGCCACTTAATATAACATAAACATCGTAGTAATCCAATAAACAAAATTAAACGAAAATTATATTTACAATTAATTCCAACAATCGCTACTGAGAATACAGTCCCATTTTCTTTCCATTAAATAGTGTGTAATGGACGTACATAACCGTATCATACTGTATCCTTATAATAATCTAACATTGAAATAGCTCAAAATATTTACATTTACTCTTTTAAAAATCAATACCCATTTTACTAATAGTATCAATAATTATTTTATATAATGGAATGTAGAATAATGTAATAAAGTTCAGTTAAACTTCACAAATTTGTTAAATCTTTTGATAGAAACATATGCCTGTTGATGCTATTGATTCTGAAATTCAGCTTTATTAGCAAAATATTAGTTGTCTATTTTATAAACCTTTACTAAAAAAAAATGTTAACTAACTATTGTTTATTCGAAGTTATAGTTTTTTTTATTATATTTTATTAACTATACCTCGGGTGTTCACTTCACGATTTTAACCTCCAAACTATAAACACATTCTTAATCCTTTCAGAGATCACATTTACATGTTCACACACGCTTTATGCTTTCTAATTCCCATCCATGAGTAGAAGAAATAATCTTAGTATTATCACTAATGCGGTGATTTGCTTCCGTACTCGGACGACCGTAATGCTCAGTGCTTATTTAGGCTATTAATATTTATTTCTAATTAAGATGAAATAATGGTCGATTTTATAAATGATTCCGAGCAAAACTCAGCAAAATAGATTATACATCAAACCTTAAACATACAGTTATTAATTAAAAAGTGGCCATGAAAATGGCAATACACTTCAAATATTAAACTTGAACAATGAACAAACACTTAAGATCACCACATCTTATGCGGTGGAAAACGATTAAGACGAAGATATATCCAGAAGGAAAATAAGTCTATAAAACCAATAAACCTGTGAAGGCATAATTCTGAAGGGCAATCCTACTATATTAGGCCAATAATATATGTTAGGAGTTAGTCGCCACACACATAAAACATGGGAATGAAGCTGACGCAATTATACGTTTAAATATGAAACATATTTCTCAAGGAATGTATCATCTATGGAGAGAGAGAATAATATTGGATCTCCAAATAATCTATTTAAAATATCTAATACTAACAATTATGAAAGAGCTACGCTCATCTCAACAATCAAGGTAGCAATAATTTGACATATTTTGAACATACAAATGTCTTATACAAATAACACTTATTCTAGAGAGGACAATGTTTGAACTCTGGCTAAATATAACTTAGCATTGATGTATACACCGATAATAGTCAAATATGACTGAAATAAAAATATATTAGCCTTAATAATTAAGAAACAAAAATTGTGCATAATTTTCTAAAAATCTATAACAATTTATAACTATACTTCGCATAACACCGAAAATAGCTACATTTAAAATATTAATAACATATTACTAATATATCACAGCATATTTAATGTAATTTTTTTTTTTACATAAATGATTTAACATCTAAGGGACATATATAAGTTATTAACATTACCATAGAATCTAGTTTAAATCGTATATACCGATACTAGAAAGTTATATTCAACCAAAAAATAACTTAATATAAGTATAGATTGTATCAAAATTAATACATCATAAGTAATAAAAATGTTTTTTTTTTTTCAATACTGAATAATAATAATAATAATAATAATAATAATAATAATAATAATAATAATAATAATAATAATAATAATAATAATAATAATAATAATAATAATAATAATAATAATAATTATTATTATTATTATTATTATTATTATTATTATTATTATTATTATTATTATTATTATAAAATTTTATACATGAATCCTTAATCAACAAAAAACTATAGTCCACAATTCACTGATCTATTACACAGCGATGATCTCCGCTCACCATCAGCTTCATCTAAAGCATTACATTAACAATTGTGTCAGCACACTTTTTGTACCCGCACATATAACAAATATCAGAACATGAAGACAATTAAATGACCATTAGTCCGTGAACTGTATGCACATGGACAAAGCACAAATAGATTAGTTCCCGTTTCTTTTACATTAGATTAACCCAATGAATTATAAGACGTTGTATTACTTGATTTATTATGCAATAAATTTTCTTTTAATTCAAACAATATATTAAATATTATTTGGAGTTAGTTACATTATACTTTAATCATATAAAGTGACCATACATTTATCCTGATAGCATTTAATAACATTAGTACATCACTTTTAATATACATTATTATATCTTTTTAGGTTTTTCAGTAGCTGTTAAATGAAGTCTATAATGCTCAGAATATTTCATATTTCTTTCATTCCATCTTTCAAACATATATTCAGATACAAATTTATTAATCTTAAAAGTATCGATTTATGATTAACTATAATTATTTAGTTTGTTAAAAACTTTCATTTTTGTGTCAATATCAGTCATCAGTTTCTATTTCCTAACTTTTTCATTCGAATAAACAATTTCCCTTTCATCATTAATATAATATTTTTTTTTTATATCCCATCTTTTAATTCAGTTATCTCATACTTTCAAGGTGACAGTTAACACTAAAATGTAAGACTTATTTTTCCTTTTTTTCCACACTCGGCATTCAAATGATTCATATAGGATAATAGTTCCAGAAAAAAAACCAGGTTATTGTAAAAATAATACCTGTAATAATACGTCAGTAATTTATTATAGATATATTTTCACTTGGCATGTTGCCAATCTCTGGGCCAATTTTAGGGTAGAGTGAGTACCTGACTAAAGAAAGTTACAAAGACATTCTCATTTAAAACAAAAAAAAAAGACATTAAAATTTTACCTTTTGGAGTTTGAAGTTTAAGTTATTTGCAACTCTGCAAATTCATTACCCCTTTAATTAGTGCAACATTCTAATACCAACATTTTAGTAGAATCACCTCTCAAAGGTGTATATGTTTTTTTATACTCTTCTGTTGTCAATCGTCAAGAAACATGTCAGTATGGCTTGCTCCTCCCATATATTAATGGCCTATTGACTGTTGTTCATAATTTGACATTAATTATTTATATTACTCAACAATCATGTCATTATTTGGAATTCACACATTTAAAAAAAAATCAAGATTAAAAAATATAGCAAAAATTAAAACAAAATAAAGTATCAAAATAAATGATTTAAACCAAATTAATTTTATGAATTAATATTTTCAAAAATAAACTTAAACTTCAGGTCACTCATCAAAACCACAATCCAAGCACATCTAGATCGGTTGATTAAAATACTTTAGACAATATTATTCATTAATGGTGTAGCCTCAAGCACATGCGTATAAAATGTGATAGTAAGGACCTCTACAGGTCTTAAAACCACAAGCTTACTCATTGGAAGAAAAGAGGGAAACCCTTCTTTACTTCAACCTATTTTCTATTTAAATAGGTGAAGCTGAAGCGGTTCGATCTGAGAGTGTGAAGCTATTCAATACTTCACTCTCAGATCAAACCGCTTCAGCTTCACCTATTTAAATAGAAAGTAGGTTAAAGTAAAGAAGGGTTCCCCTCTTTTCTTCCAATGAGTAAGCTTGTGGTTTTAAGACCTGTAGAGGTCCCTACTATCGCATTTTATACGCATGTGCTTGAGGCTACAGTCTTAATGAATATTATTTACATAATCAATGTGCGTTTAAATAAATTTTGATAATATTCAAACATTTAAGAAAAACTATAAATAAAATTTAAATATTTTTAATTTGGAATTTATCATTAACTAACTTTAAATATTATATATTGAACAAAAGCATTCTGATCATTAGCTAGAAATATCTAAACCAAGGTCAGTATTAAATAATTCAAATTAATTGGGTTTGTGTGATAAATTTTTTTGTTCAAAAATCAAGTCATATATCACATGATTAATTTTAATAACCTTGTATTACAAATGTTATATAATGAGTGTGTCAAAAGCTCTAGGCAAGCTTTTCAGAACATCTCCATCCCCATATCGCTTTTGACCTCTGTCTTTTGTCAGTAAGGAGCTAGAATATTCATTCAAGCATTTGATTTACAATACCAGAGTAAGCCCAACATTTTATCTAATGGGTTATTATTGAATAGAAATTAATTTATTGAGTGCACAGAAAGCACTAATGGGTTACTATAAAATACAAAATATCTGAAATTATCAGACATCCATATGTCTTCAAATCAAGCAATCTATCTTAAATAGCCATATGTGACTAAACAAGTGCAGGTGCATCATATATTAATAGCTTTAGTGATATAAAATAATGAAAGCCTTAAGAACAATAAAACTAATTGCAAGGAAATCAAATCATATATCAAGTGATTTAATTTAATATGTTTAATGTTACATAATGGACATTTAGCATGCTTTTCAGAATATCCCTATCCCTATACCAGTTTCTTCCTCTGGCTTTGATAATGACATGCATATGGTTATTTAAGTTAGATAGCTAGATTTGAAGACATAGAATGTCTGAACATTTCAACACATCTACTTAATAGTTAAATATAACATAAAATACTGGGCTTGATCTCACATTTTAAATATACCGCTTCATTATCCTAGCACCTCATTGGCAAAAACCAGAGCTACGGATGTATAGAAAAGCTTTCTAAGAGACATAAGCATAATAATTATACATCATTTGTAATACAGCCTTATTAAACTCAGTCATATGATATATAACTTGATTTACTTGCAATTAAAGTTATTACCTTAAGATTTAGTGATTGCTAGAGCTATTAAAATTTGGTGCATCAGAAATTAGTTTACTCCCATACGTCTATTTAAGTTATATAGCTTGATTTGAAGATATATGAATGTCTAATAAAATCAGTTTTTTTTTTACTTAATAGTTGAACATTATATATGGGCTGGGATTGAACAGGTATTTGAAATCTAATGCTTGAATAGCTTAGTGAGTCACTGACAGTGGACATGTACTCTATTATAAAGTCACAAATATTGGAAATGCAAGTGGAGTAGGTTTCATAATAAATAAAAAGTGGAAGAACAATATTTTGGAGATTGATGATGTATCAGACAGATTCGCAAGAATAGCGATGCAACTTAATAGCAGATACCAACTGCAGAGAAGTCAGGTTTATTCCCCAACAAGTTTTTATAGTGCTGAAATAGTAGAAAATTTTTATAGGGGTGTACAAAAGGCTTTTGATCAGAGTAAACAGCATTTTAAAATTGCTGTAGGAGACTTTAATGCCAAAATTGGTAAACAAATGAAAGATGAAAGTGATGTAGGTAATTTTGGTTAAGGTAATTAAAATGAGAGAGGACATAAACTTGTGGAGTTTACAAAGTAGAATTGGATAATATTTTGACTAACAGAAAATATATATATTTCAATATTATAATGTTCTTAATAAATTAAACACAGGAAATCGTCGATTAGTAAGATGTAAGATACGAGTGAATGCAAAATTAGAGAGGCAAAAATCATTAAGAATAAACAATATTTACAGTTGATATTCCTAATCTTCAAAAACATTCTAATGAATTTAAATTACAACTTAGAAATAGGGTTCATATATTAGTAGATTTTGAATATGATTCAGAATTGAATGAAATTAATATGAAAATAACTGACAAACTTTTAAAAACGGCAACAAAAATAGCTGGTAGAAAAAAGCAGCAATTGACCAATATAATTTCAACTGATACTAGAGAATTTATGAAGAAATGAAGGAATATGAAGATATACAAAAATGAAGCATTAGAAAGGATTGAATATATCAAATTTGGTAATTTTTTTCGGAAAAGAGTTGAAAATGATATAAGAAAGTATAACTGTGAATTAGCAAAAAAAGCTGTAGAAAAGAGTAAAACCTTCAAGCATGTAAAACAACATTTTGGGGTTGGTAGTACTATATATCTGCAAAAAGAAAACAGATGGAATCATTACTAAAAATAGAGATGGCATAACGAAAGATGTAGAAGACTTTTATCAAGAATTATATTACAAAGAACAGGTACCTCCTATAGCTATTACATCTTCCAAGTTGCCCGGAATTTAAAATGAAGAAGTAAGACATGCAACTAAATGTATGAAGACCGAAAAGTCTCCAGGTATTGATGGATTTATAATTGATATATTAAAAGAAGCAGGTGAAGAAATATATTTTTTAGCAAAGTTATATACCAAATATCTAAATGACAAATATGTACCATTAATATTTTTAAAAAGGTGATAAAGAAGATATTATAAATTACAAACATATCAGCCTTTTATCAGTTTTATACAAAATATTTACCAAGATAATGATAACTCAACTACAGAGAACATTGGATTTCCACAAACCAAAAGAACAACATGAATTTAAACGTAATTTTATTACAGTAGATTATATCCAGGTAATGAGAGAAGGTATAGAAGGGACAAAATAATATGAGTTACCATTATTCTTTGGATTTGTAAATTATAAAAAAGGCATTTGATTCTCAGTGATTAAAGTCATTGGATCATCAAAGTATTGGTCCAGGGTATGGATCTATTTTAGACAATATTTATAAAAATGAAACAGCAACAACTAGACTACATAATAATACTGGGAAAGTCTACACTGATAAGGGTTAAAGTCAGGATGACTCCATATCTCCAAAACGTTTTTACAGGAGTGCTGCAAGAAGTATTTTGTGGTTTAAAATGATAAACTAAGGTGTGAAAGAAAATGGAGATTATTTAAGTCATTAAGATTTTACAGATGATGTAGTTGTTTTTGAAAATAATAATTTAAAGCTGCAGGAAATGTTGCAGGATTAATCAGATGAAAGTAGTAATGTATGAGTAAAGATAAATGTTAAAAATACTGAAGTAATGTTTAATGGATTTTCTCAAAATATGAAAATAAAAATTGATTATGATGAGTTACAAGAAGTTAAAGTTTACAAATAGCTTGGTCAGATTATTAACACAAAAGGAAACATAATGGATAATTTTAATCATATAATTAAGCTTGGTTGAAGTGATTTTGTAGAAATAACTTGATACTAAAAAAAGAAATATGTCTACGTTTTTTGAAAAAGAAGGTTAATAAGAAATGTGTTTTATCAGTTATCACTTATGGATCTGAAACTTGGATACTAAATAGATGATCAATACATAAACTTTGCACCACTCAAAAAAGTGCGGAGAGATACAAGTTGGGAGTAACAAGAATAGGTCAAAACATAATATATGAGTAAGAGAACAAACAAATGTTATTGACCTCATTGAAAACATTAAATAACTGAAATGAAGTTGGTCTGGACATATTGCTTTAAGAGATTATAATAATGTTATGTATATTTCCATAAGCTGTGTATGGCCATCTTTGCAATTTGCCTATTAATAACATCATCCTTATATTTATCAATCAAAATTGCCTCTTTAATTTTCTTCTTTTTGTGATTTCTCTTTTCCATTAATATTTTTATTTTATTAATATTAAATGTAAACCTATAATTACTAGTTTTTTCATGGTCAAACATACTGAAGCTGTATTAAATAGACTATTTACATTATTTTTAATTTGATTACATAATAATTGATGCTCCTTCAATAGTTTTTTCCACAGAACATCTCAATTGACTGATATATAATTTCTGACATCCACATGAAATCTGATAAATTATATTACTTCTTTGCAATTTAGGAATTATACTCTCAGAATTATTAATCCATGGATCAACATTCATAGGAACGCAAAATGAAATATTATAAAATAAAATAAATAATTTTGGTTAATAAAGTGTGCTATCCATTTACCTACATATGGTTTGTGTGAATAATAATATATTCCCCAACACAATATCATATTTTTTTAAATCACATAAATAATCTAAGTAAGATATTGTTATAAGTGCAAGTTAATATAATTTAAAACAAATGTAATAGTTAGTTCTTAAGTGGTTAAGAAAAAACCATAAATATCAATTAAGTAATTTTAAGATCGTCTTGTTTTAAGGAAAAGTAACTTCTGATAAATTCATTTTGAAGAAAATAATTTTATGGGTCATTGAAATGACAGATAATTATTGTTGGTTTGAATGTATTTATTATTTTCATTATTAAACTATTTTGTAATACATTTTAAATAATATCGAAAAATCATAGGATTCTAAGAAGTTATACTTTTTTTTGTTTATGTTATAATCAAATGATTTATTTTTTCTTGGTAGATGTCGCTAGAGTTAAAAAAACACCCATACATACTCAAGACAATTATTCTTTATATAGTCTGCTTCTGTTCTTTAGAGATATAACAGTGCTAAAATTTTGTAACATCATTGTTTTTTATATTGTAAAAATGATTGATAATATAATTGAAATGTCATCCATAATGAACAGGTAAATTGTGGTAAGACATTGTGAACTTTATGCTATCTTCTACATTTAAAACTTTCTACATTAGGAATTATCACATGAAAGTTACATTTGTTAAACAAAACTAGAAAAAAATGAAGAAACTAGCTAAAAGTATTAATCAAATTCTTATTTTATCTAAATTAAGAAAAACAAATATATTCCAAGTTAAAACTAATTATCTAATACCTTGTTCTTTATTAATATTTTTCTGGTATAGAAGAAAAATAAGTGATAAGAATATTAGAAAAAAAATGAACTAGACACCCCCCCCACGAAAAATAAATCGTCTGCATTGAGAAATAACGCCATTTTGTACATTGGAATATATTTTGTTCACCGATAATTGTTTTAGGAAAATAATAATCATCATAACAATAAATTATATACACGCATTTTTTTTTTTTTTTAAAGAAAATGAAAACCTTTCTTGAAATAAATGTGGAGATTAAATAAATGTACATTATTTAAAAGAAAAATACTATTTGGAAAATAAAGTGCTAAGATTATGAAAGATAACTTAATATTTTAGTGATTTAAGAATAAAATAAAATTATATATTATACTGGTATGCAAGGTGGAATTCTTATAACTTTATCCAATCTATAATTCTTCTGCAGTTATTATCATTCTAATCTATAGGAAAAAGTGTGCATTCGCTTCAATGTTTAGCTAGCGAACTATACATATAATCTTTAAATAATGCGTATGTTTATGTCAATGTACTCATATTCGTTTTCTTTAGTATCCAAATTTGTATCATTCTAATCCAATTGGGAATTAAAGCTTTGTTTCTACTATTTTTTAACATGTTTATTTTTATAATTTCCAAAGAAAAGAAAACTTTTCATTAGGAAAAAAAAAAGTGTTTATTACTTTCAATGTTTTGTAAAATGTAACCGGATGGAAACTCTTTACCTAGATGGACAGATCAACAGAGAAATATTTATGCTAATGAAATAATGCGCATTTATTTATTTAATGTTTGTTTTTTTTTTAAAGAAAAACTAATTTGTAAAATTTTTATTTTGTTTTATAATATCAATGTATGTTAAGGTTTATATCTGTCACGTAATATTTTAAGGATCTTGTAATGACAAGTGTAGATTGTACTATCATTATTTTGGGGTTAAGTGTTTATTTGATATTAAGTATATCTGATTTATTACATGTAACTGGAGATATGAACTTTGCATGTGAGTTACTTAAAGAAAATGTTTTATATTTTAATGGATAGGCAAATTTATCAGAAATAACGATAAAAAAATGATATAACAAGATATTTATTGTTTAATGCTTCAACAGAATTCATATTGTGTTAATTAAGTAGTTTAATAACAACTAATCTTTAATAGTATGTCCACTTTATTCTATTTTTATCTTTATGCTATACATTGCTGCTGAATATTCCTGCATTAGAATTAAATTTATTATACTTTTTCAGTATTTTTAATTCATTGATGTATACATTGTAAGATAAGTTTATTATTATTAGTGTGTTTTGTTATCTTGCCTAAGTATAGATTTGGTATATGCTTAATATCAGCATATTTTAATATTTATAAAGCATTTTATTTTGTGGGATAAAAATACTCTTCCCAAAATACTTTATTTTTCCATGAGAAGAATAGTTTTTGATATAATGTGATGGTATGTTTAATAGTCAATGTGATTGAGTCTCATGATACAAGACGATCAAGATTTTATATAATATTTAGGATACTTAACGTCTTTAATCCCAAAAGAGGATTATATTTGGTGCATGTTTGTTTCTTTAGGTGGTGTGATAGAGTCCACCTATATGTACTTTTTATGCCTGAGAAATAGGCAAGAAACCACCAAATGCTTGTGTATTATTTTACTCTGCAAAAGTTGTTTGTTATTTTGCATTCCTCATGTGAAATTAAATATGTTTCCACCATAGAATGTGTACATTATTGTGCTCTTTTAAAAGTTATGGCAAGGATAAATGTTAGGTTTGTGGGGTTAGTTCCTCAAGGTGCACTTTAGTATCAGTAGCGATTTAGTAATTGAAATCAATATATCTATTGTGCTACTGAGCATTGCTGGTAGTTCACAAGCAAACCAATGCAGAAAGTTAATTTACAAGTGCGTATTTTAAATGCTTATTTATTGAGGGAATGTTCGAACCCAATATTTAGTGTTAATTAATAGTTAAAAAATATTCTTAGCTTGCATTAAGACGTCCACAATTAAAATATTTAACATAACTTATGTGGACATTAGGTTAAATGTGATATTTTGAGTGGGACTTCTGATAAATGACCCATAATTAATAATAAGTTGTTTAATTATAAACCATATCTTGATTAACCTTATTAGTAATAGATTTAATATTTTAAAGGATTATAATGAACCCATTTATTAAATTACATAAATCGTATGTAATTATTTTTGCGTACTTCATATCTTAATATTTATAAATAATAAAAAAATAGTTAGTCAATAACTCAAAGTAAAAGATTTATGGAAAGTTTACTAAAATTACAGATCAATGTATTGGTAGATCAGATGAACATTTCAACTAGTTAATCCAGTGCAATAGTGTGACTTCAAATATGTATGAATTTATAATTTTAATTTATACCCGAATAGTAGACATATTAATGTGATGATTTATGTTTAGTATCAATGTGATATTATCTAATAAATTTGTGTATTTTGTTTAGTTATATGTTAGTAATAAATTGTAGTCTTTTCAATATTCGTTGTAAAATCATTTTTTTTTATATGCCAAATATAAGTGCGTTTACAAAATATTTGCAAAACCTATTATTGAGTCCGAAATCATTTCATACTTTAGAAATCTTAATATACCAGATAGACAAATTTATGCAGGTCTGAACATTTCATTTCATTTTATTTTTATGATAATTATTGTATGGAATTGCGAACTTCAGACTAAACATTATTTAATTGTAAAAATGAATTTCTTTCCAAGTTATTAACCATAACAGCACACTATTCCAATTACATTTCGTTAAATTTCTGAATTAATTAGTTTTAGTTAATTTATTTTGTTGTCATGGATGATGGAAGGATACAAAAAAGAAGTACACTTGTCTTTCTATTATTCTGGATAAAAGGATTCATTATTCAAAATTTTATGTAATTATTTATGTCATTATTGATTATATTTATTACCTCTCTAAATATTTATAATAGTTATTATGATATGTGAGAACACATTATCTTTTAAGTGAAGTGAATGTTTCCGATAGCCTACCAGAATGCCAGTTAAGTGTAACAGCACAGTACTATAAACTATTTTATTAAAGTAAAGAAATAAACCCTGAGATTATTATTATCATTAGCATTGTGTTTTATTTAAGAAGTAATCGATTATTATTGATATTACAGTTGTGTGGTGGCATAAAAGAATTTAATTTTCAATTGTGCTATAAGAAATATATTTCAGATCATATTGGCAAATAATTTACGTAATAGATATTTTTTAAAAAAATTAACAAAACATGAGAAGTTATCATTATTGTTTAAAAGTAGAATACTTACATATCAGAGAATGTGTTTTTGATAAAGAGAGCATGTTATTTTATTTTAAATTATTAATTAAAAAATGATTGCAGTTTTCTCTTTCTTCCCAAGATAGGTATTTTACTGATGATAATTTATTTTTTTAACTTAACTGCATATCTCTGCATCTGATTTTTTTGTAAGTAACCTTCCGTTGAGCACAGGCTGTGTTTGCATGTATAGATCAAGATTCCTTTAACCTGAGTCTCAAAATAATAGTTATTTATTTATTATGTTAAAAAGGTAATATTTCTAATATGTTAAAGTAGTTTGGAATTAGAATGCATCATCTAATTGCATCAACCATTGTATTTAGTTATCGAATCAGAGTCTCTTGCAATTAAGAAGGTCATCATATCAGAGATCTAGAAACTCTATATAACTAGAAACACTCCATGGAGGTATATATATACCGAAGTACATTGATATGTACTCCATGGAGGTATATATATACCGAAGTACATTGATATGTAATTAATTTATTATGAATCCCATGTTTTAAAATATAAAAAATTAAAATTGGAAGAATAAAATGTAAAAACTAAAGAGCAGGGGTGAGGGGGATTTGTTATTAAATAAAAATAAACTGTGAATGCTTTTTAAAATAATAATAAAAATAAATGTAAACGCTGCTTAAAATAATAAGAAAAATAAACTGTAAACACTTTTTAAAATAATATTTTTTTTATGTTTAAAAGAGAAAAAAAAAGTCTTGTAATAAAAAGATGATTTAATATTTTTTAAATGAATTTATAATAAATAATAAAAAGATTTTGTTTAATCTTATAATAAAATAATTAAATATATGTGCGTGTGTGTATGCAATTTTTAATAAAATATAGACGCAAAAGCTGTTTTTATTTAACAAGAATAAAGATGCCACTGCTAATAATGTTTCCCATTGTTTAAAACAGTGTAAATAGCTCAACATTTTATTAATATGGGTCTGTCTTTCTCATTTTAATAAAATATTTTTTGAAGTAATATTTAAAAAAAAGTTGCATTGTTAAAACCAACATAGTATGCAGTCGACTGAAGCCACTCTATGGATCTAAGATCTGCAAGTAGTTCAAAAAGTAATCATGTTTATATAGATTTAATGAACAACAGAGTGTGTGTACATCAAACCAGCCACTAAAATCATACTATGTCACAGGATCTACAGAGTAGTCATTTACTAATCATCAATAAGTTAGAAAATAATTCCACTATGCTGTTTATGTTGTATTAAAAAATCCTAGGTAATTATTGACTTTGATATCTTAACATTCCTGATTTCTTCTTAAAATAAAAATAGACTTTATTAGAAAGAACTTTGAATTTTATGAATTAATCTTAAAAATAAGATAAAATAAAGAATATATTGAATTAAAATTCACACATACACACAATTAATAATTCTGGAAAAAGTTGAACAATGGAGCCAATATTAATTACATTCTAAAAATACTTGTTTGTAAAGTTAAATGTTTTTATTTATTTCTCTATCAAGACTTAAAGATCAAGAATTGAAGAATAGTAAAAATGAAACATTACCTAGGATTTGACATGAGTATGACAAAATATAGCTTCTGTAGAATGTTGGTTCTAACTGTTAGCACTAAACTCCGTGTAAACATTTCTTTAATTTGGACAATTAAGGATCTCGCCAAGGATATTTCGCTGTTTCATTGACTTCACCTGAACATGGTTTGCCCTTCGAACTATCTGCTGATGGTACTGCAGAGAAGGTTTCAGCCAGCTTCACAATGCAATGGGTTCAGCACTGTATCATTTTATCCAAATAATAACTTCTACAGTTTTCTTTCGATTCTTTAAGTCTAAATTTTTATTTTTACTAAACTTGATTAATTTTGCAGTGGATGATTTTAAATTATTCTATGAATTTTTATTCTATAAAATATTTTGAAATATTTTTAAAAAGAATGAAAAAATGGAATATAAGAAAATAACTTTTTAACAATATAATGTTCACTTTTTTTTTCTCTTTTATCCAACTTTTTTTTTACCTCATGGATCCCTTGTACATTTAACTTTGCTATGATTGGACTTCAATTTATTCTTTATTCAAAATTTTTATACATGCATTCATTTTTTTTTATAAGACAAAATAAAATCTATTTATTATTTTTAATATGAATTAATTAAAAGCAATATTAAATCATATTCATTTCACTTTTTCTTTTTCTTTTAAAATCTTACATTCTTTTTAAATTCATTTTTTTTCTTTAACAATACTCCCACCCCTACTGTGATCTTTTGTTTTTATTTTTTATTTTCTTCAACTTTTAAAACTTTTATTTTATTTTAATTTTCCCATTTTATGTTTAAAGATGAAATTTACTACATGCTTTTACTCTTGAAGAATACTACACCTTCCGTCATGATGTATCTCGGTACAATATATATATATATATATTGTTATAAATTTTTGTTGTTTGTTTAAATAACCATATATTTTATTACAAATGTTGAATATGGCTATGTTTCTGTTCTGAATTTTTTTCACAACACTGTCATATCTAAATTAATAGATTATGTGGAATGATTTAAAGAACCAAAAAGTTGCTATATCAATTGTTAATTAAATTAAATTATAATTACTTAAATTTTAATATTTAAGAGCATTGCGATTTTAAAAAGAAATACTTATATCTTCGAATTAGTTGTAAAATTAATTTGAATTCATTCTTAAAATAAATTTATGATAGTATATGATTTTATCAGAGATATTGATATAAGAATACCTCAAAAAGCTTACAATTTAAGTTAAGAGGAAATATAAAAAATAGAAGTGATTAATTATTCTACTGAAGTTATTAAAAGAGAAAATTATGTTGGTTAATGAATATACCTTATGGTGATCATAAAGTAGTTCATTTGTATAGGTAGTATTCTTAATTCATAAGTATATCACTTGTTGAAAAATATGGCAATAAGCAATAATTGAGAATTTTTTCTAGTTGTTAAAAAATATTCTAGTTATAAGAAAATTATCAAAATTATATTTTAATGTTAGATGTTGTTATTATTAAGATAGATTGATCTTAGTAAAATCTTTCTCATTATTCAATTATTTTAAATGGATGAATTATTATTTTATTGTACGGAAATAATTAAGAACCTTGAGATATATATAAGATAGTATTATTTATTATGAAGGATATTAGACTATATTAGATTTTGTTAATAGTTAAGTAATTGATTTTATATACCATTGGAAAGTATATTATGTGGATTTTATTTATGTTCAAACCAATCTATTATAACTGTATTTAATATCTACCTTAGATATTATGTAATAGATGTTAACAGTCATGTAATCAGTCTCATAAATTAATGTTTTTATATAATTCCTTGTTGAAGTTTGAGTTAGTCTAAAGATAGGTTCAA
Organism: Epiperipatus broadwayi; assembly: GCA_028023455.1. NCBI lineage: Eukaryota > Metazoa > Onychophora > Udeonychophora > Euonychophora > Peripatidae > Epiperipatus > Epiperipatus broadwayi. The sequence continues at coordinate 3,187,309 of JAQFVV010012457.1, forward strand.
GTTGTATAGTGGATATGGAGAGTATTGATGGTGGACATGTTACAATATATATATATATATATATATATATATATATATATATATATATATATATATATATATATATATATATATATATATATATATATATATATATATATATATATATATATATATATATATATAAAAAAGAGTGGGTTCGAACACAGTCACAAATATTATTATAGGTGGTGGTCATTAAATGTATATGTAGATGTATCTATAAATTGAATTTTATTACACGGTGATGGCTACATAAATGTAAAAATGGAGGGTCTGTCATTTTGAAACTATGTATATGTGCATGTTACAAACATGTCTGTTAATGGGTTTGGTGGTTGAAGAGATAAAATTGAGATTTTATTTCACGTTACAAAAGCCTAGAAGTTTCCATCAGAAATGAAATTTTTACTTCTTTGTTTACAACAAAAGCATGAGATGATAAAAGTTTTTCACATGTCAACTAAAATCTGGTTAGGCAACTTTAGAAACAGAAAGAGAAATCAAAAGAACCTTCTAAAATGAATGAAGGAGACTATAAAAGATAGGCACCCAGAATGTTCCTGGTCTTGTTCCTGTAGAGCTTGAGCCATTGATAGCAGAATCGTTAATTTAATTTTTTAAAAAATTAAATATTAAGTTTACCTAATGGCAGAAATATATCAAATTTATTAAGCACAAACAGAAATGTTAGGGTAAAATCCTAACGTATCACATTCAAACCCTTAATTCCCACAGACTGCAGCTAATACATTCAACAATAACACAATGCCTCTGCATTAAAATAACTACTAATGTCAGAACGACAAAGTGGAGCCTCATCAAACGATGGCTATATAAGAAATTAAAGATTGGGAAACCTCACAATGATGTCTATGTTTATTACCTGCATTTATCGGAACCCTTAGAAAAAAAAAATATTCTTCCAAAAATTTCCCCAGGAAATACAGGTAAAAGAACTTTATGTATTGATTTTTTATAAGAAAGAAATTGTCAACCATTTTCTTATGTGTGCACGAGAATCCAACTAACAAGCAAAAAGTAACTTTTATTAAATTCTTATTTGCCGATATAAATATTGCAATTAGTATATGAAGTCATGTGGGGGAAACTTTTTCTATCGACCTTTGCTACCTGACTTATTTCTAATAAAAAATATTGGAAAGATATGTTATGTGCATGTGTATCAAAATGGCAGAGTTCTAAATATCGTTATGTCCTAAAGGGTTGAGTGTTAAATTATATTTGTTTTTCTTAATGATCAAAAGAATAATATTTTTTTTTTTTGAAATAGAATAAATTAAATCTGATTTGATAGTGAAACTGTATCTAGAAATCTTATTATGATATTTTTTATGTGTATTTTGTATGTCTTCAAAACTATTACTCTCATCTATGTCTACTCCGCGCTAAAAGCCACCCAACCTGAGTTTGAGCTAACTGATGTGCAAAAAATCTCTTTCACATTTCTTTAGATAGTGGATATCATTGGTAATATATTCACCTTGCATAATTCTTATAAGATTGAACTTAGAATTTTATAGAATACCATATTACACATTGGGAATGTATTACAGTTAATGAGAACAAATTCATGAAGACGTTCTGCTCAATAGTGATTAAGTTAAAACAGTTTTGGATAAATATACCTACGTAAACACGTATGTTTTCAGAGTTGTAAGTGTGTTAGGTGAAACTTTTTTATTAGATAGAGAAGAGATATATATATATATATATATATATATATATATATATATATATATATATATATATATATATATATATATATATATATATATATATATATATATATATATATATATATATATATATATATATAGTGACCTTTCAGATTGGTATTATGAAGGAATGTGGGAAGTTCACATTGTGCCAATAGTTGTCAGGAGTACGTAATAAAAATTGAATTTTGATATAACTTAATGTATCATTCAGTTGAAAAGTTTTTAGGATGTTAGTTGGAATGTTCCAATTATTAATTTTTATGTATCTCTGATAGTCGGAGAAGGGAATGAAATGTATCAGGAGTTGTTGGTATGAAAGCTAGATTAGTGGGAATAAATATTGTTGGCCTGTAAGGCCATGATGAGTGCTTAGTCATTAAATTTCTAATTTATTGTTTATTGCCATTCCAAGATCTAACTTGTGTATGTAGTTACATGTCCATTCACATCATTCCACACTTCACCCTTCATTCATATAGCTAATTATCACTCAGAATACCAATCTTGCAATAACATTATTTGTTTTGTCATAGTTATTTCTAATAGCCCATTCACTAATAGACTTCTGGATTAATGGACACACAAACACACTATCAGTTAATTTTATATTTTATTAATTATTTATTGCATAAAATGTTACATTTAAAAATGTAAAAGTTATTTATTTCATTTATTATTAGTTAGTATTTGTAATTTATTATTATTTTTTTTTAATTTTCTATTCCTAACATTTATTTACAAGTAATAAATTCATGCATATTGTTGGTCTCATTATAACTAAAAAAGAGGCATGGCTAAGTAGACAGAAGACTTCAAAAAGTTTTAGAGAAGATTAAAATATTTGTCTAAAAAAAGAAATATAATAAAACAAGTGAACATAATGTTTTCATTAAATTATCTACTATTCTCTTTTTAGTAAAGAAACGTCTCTCATAATACTCAAGTATAAGTGTGTGCATGTATAGTTGTGAAGAACACAGGATAGAATTATTCAATATAGAAGGATAAACTTTTTAAGTGTACACTGGCTCCAGCTTTTATCGACTAACAAGTTGAATTTATTTCTATTTAAGTTGCATGGATATTATATAAAAATTATAATACAACTTTGCTATAACGTATTTATAATAAATAGTGTAATACTGGAATTATATTGATAACAAGTTGAGAAGCTATGCTGAACTGTGTAATGAAATCTCTTATTGACTCTCACTTAATAAGTTTTCTATTTTTATTGTGTAAAATAAGGCTGGAAAAGAGAAATTATTCATTCTAATATTTTACATTATTGGAATAATTATGTATACTAAAATTATCTTACCATTCACACCTATATATGAGTGATAAAATGTGTGAATTATCGATATTTGATAAAATATTTATCAGAAATGTTCATAAGCATGGATAACCAAATAACCCTGATACTATTCATCTTAATTTTATTAAATATTGAAAATTTTAGACAAAACAAAGTTGTAATATCATGAATCATCAACATTTATTTGGATGATATTGCTGCTCCTTGGAGAGTTTACGAAAAATAAATATATTCAAATATGTGCAAAAGCTTTTTGTAATTTTCATTAGGAAGACATTAGAACATTGAAGATTACTGCTGTTTTGCCAAATCCATGTTTATTCTTCAGGAGAAACGTTTGTATGTTTTAATGTTTGTTTATGTGTCTTATCATCATAACCTACACATACGTTTTGTTTTAATGTTTCAAGTATGAACTAAAAAAAAAAAAAAATAAGAAATTAACTTTTATTTTAATGACAGAATGTTTTATATCCATTTCTTCCATTGCATGTGATAGATGTATATTGCATTTATTTATTAATTTTCTTTTATGTTTAATTTGATATTACTTTGTTTTATTATTGTTATGTATTTATATGCCTATCTCCTGTAGAAAGTCTGGGAGATTTTTGGTATAAGTTATAGCAAAATGGTTATATTTTCTTTTGTTGTATTATGTAAAGTAATATATATATATATATATATATATATATATATATATATATATATATATATATATATATATATATATATATATATATATATATATATATATATATATATATATATATATATATATATATATATATATTCCTGTCTTCTTATTATTGGTACAAATTGCGTGCTTTATCATCATTTATTAGTTCATAATAATAAATAGATACATGAAAATATTTATGCCAGTGTTGCCGAATAGTTTGGCTTACTTGATAATATTTATGCTAATTTGAAATTCGATGTTCATAATGTTTCATATATATTACAATCATTTATAATTTTTAATGTTAATATAATATTTTATTGTCTGATGTGCTTTGAAAAATATTTCATACATGACCATATATATTCGCGTGTGTGTTCACTATCAGAAGCTATTTTATAAAAGTTAAATTTCTGCTTATTTGTTTCCTATCGGTTGTGGCTTGTGCTATGAGTATAGATTGTGAAATTAAGAAAGTTTGTCTGTTTAGGATTTGTCCTATATGAAATGTGTTAGATGCCTTTTGAGTGGAGAGGTGATTGAAAGGATGATCATGCTCTTTGGATTGAGTAATGCTCATTTTACTTATTTGTCTATTGAGCCGTGGGTGGAAATATATTTCCTTATTTGGTAGTGTATGATGTGATAATTATATTTCTTAAAATGAAGTGATAGATGCCCCATTTATTCATGATAAGTCAGATGAGTTCCACACTATTTGTGTCAGAAAAGTTTATTGTTACTATGTTGACGAATTAAAGTGATGTTTTGAATTTTGTTAACCCCCAAGCACACGTATGTACATATTTATTTGATATTATTTTGCTCTTCATCTTCATTCCTCCTATTTATCGTTATGTAGTATATGTTAATTATTTCAGATAAATATCTTAGTGATTTCTGTAATATACTTGAAATTGGATTAATAATTTAATGATTGGCTCATTGTACCATCTGTATTGTGAAGTTTATTCATTCCGCAAGCAAACCGATGGAAATGTAATCAATAAATGCCTTATGATTGTAAATTTATAAATGCACACATATTCGGAGATATGATAAGACTAGAAATATGGAAGATCATCTCTGGAATTGTGAGATCTAAGTAGCTTGCCAAATCATATGACCCACATTATTATTATTTCATTTATTATTATTACTGACAATTTGTCTTCCTAGTATGAATATAGTATTGGATTACAAATTTTTACTGTATTTAATGCTAATTTTAATAAATTATTACTAAATTTCATATAGTAAATATAGATTTATACGCATAAAGAAATAAATTCAATGGCATTGATTGGTTATTTGATTGTGTTTTGTTAGTTAATTGAGAGCACAAAATGGAAATAGATAATATAAACATTGGTATGTGAATATATAATTATTTTGTATTGCTAATAATTTAAAAGATAGAGTTATAAATGTTATTGAAATAACAGGTAAGAGGAAGAGACTCTAACTATTAAGTTACATTATTTATGTAATTTGGGTGATTTTTAGTCAAGTTAGTAGTTAATGTGAAATTAATGTTAATAATCATCGATGTCTTTGTAAAAGAATGTGTCTTGTAATAAATGTTTATTGAAGTAAGATTCCCTCTGAATTATTTTACTATATATGTTCGATTGATCATTTCCACACACACACACACAAGTTAAACATAATTTAATGGTAATATTTATCAGTTTAATAGTATATGCAATCTATCTAGATAACACAGAATTAATTGATCCAAAACATTGTGTAATGGGAAGATCTAGTTTTCAACATAATTTAAAACTGTATTACTTATCAGTTTAATAATTTATGCCATTTATTTAAATACTACTAAATTAATTGATCCAAACATTGCATAATGCCAATACATAGAATTTCCCTTGGTTAAAATAGATGGTGATGTCACATAAAAATCTACCTAATCTCTATCATTGTTCATCTTTTATTTTATTATAATAATTATTAGTTTCACAATAGTCCTCATTACTTAATAATCATCGTGTAATAGGATTGACTTTTTATACATATAATACAGCCCTGAGATTATTAAATTTTATTTAAATAAACATTGGTATAGCTGTGATCCCCAAACATATTTGATGAGTGGCGGGATTGGGCTAGCATGTACTTAGATGGTGAGAGATTTGAACATATTCTGATTCTTGATTTAATCTACAAATTGCTTTCTTTTGATGATGTAAATAAGTGCTTAGAGTATAACTAAATCATTATATAGTTATTGTTTATAAATGATTTTCTCATCCCATGGTATTCTAGATGACCACAATACCATATAACCCCCAACTTGCTAAGCTGTAGATTAATGCTATAATAAGAGTCTTGTCCATAATTAGAAATGCAACCTAAATTATAAATTTTATTCTATCTTGTATAGAATTGGCGCCTGGACATTTATATGTGTATAAATTGATATAGGGGTAGATTGTAGAGGTTACAATATATAATGTTTGTTAATTAAAACAAAATTGTTATTATAATTGAAATAATAAATTTAACAGTTTACAAAAAAATATAAACAATAATTAAATCCACAAAAGTACTTTCAGTTAATTAAGGGAAAGTACTTCTGTGGATTTAAGGATTGTTTATAATAGTTTGCAAACCTTAAATTTATTATTTCAATTATATATATATATATATATATATATATATATATATATATATATATATATATATATATATATATATATATATATATATATATATATATATATATATATATATATATATATATATATATATATAAGAAAGTTACTGTTAACACTAACTGAAATAATTATAGAAAATATACAAACCATTATACAATTACAAATATCCAGTAACGCCCTCTGTTTAAAGATCTATATCTCAATAATAGCAAACCTTAAAATGATAGGTATCATTTTAAGGTTTGCTATTATTGAGATATAGATCTTTAAACAGAGGGCGTTACTGGATATTTGTAATTGTATAATGGTTTGTATATTTTATATATATATATATATGAAATGGAATGTTTTCAATTAGTGGTATATATATATATATGCTGGTTTTACCATTCACTGTGGACAAACTAAGATCCTATATCCAACCACAGTGAATGTATGTTACATAACTTTAAAAAAAAAATGTTTTAAAAAAAGATTTAATGAAAAAAAATATAGAAAGTTTATTTTTTATTTGTAACTATTTTTAAAATATATGATGGCAGAATTAGATAAGTTAAATTATCTTAATTAAATATAATCCATTAGAGAATGCATTCAATGTAGGAAACATTTTAATTGAAAGAAAAATTGATAACAGAGAATTTGAAACAATAGGCTACTAATAAGTACTTTAATTAAAAATAGAATCGAAAAGGTTATAAATAAATAATTTTTCTTTTGTTTTGGGATTTGGATTATAGTCATCTTTCTGAAGAATAAGTTTTTATTCATAATTTTTCAAAAGGACATTTTCCAAGAAAATTTACGGAAAAGTTTTACTGTACTTTCTGTAAGCGATAGCCTTTTTTTTTCTGTTCAGCATATATATATATATATATATATATATATATATATATATATATATATATATATATATATATATATATATATATATATATATATATATATAGCAAAATGTGCTATTTTGCAAAAATGAGGGAATAATCTTCTTTGCCTTCACTCTACTGCCCGTTTCTGAGACTAGAGTTGTAGACATGTGAGCCACCCTGATAAATAACGTGCCCCGCATTCATGAGAAATGCCATACCCTGTTCAATACACAATTATTTCAATGGAAAAAGAAATAACATCAAGACTCAAAAAGGAACTGCAATGCAATATCAACAGATTCCATTCTTACACCAACCTTCTAGTTACCAATAACTATTCTATAATTTGAAATGAGTTTGTATTTCCTTAATGTCAATCTTTAACATGTTTTTGCTATTCTATTATCTTTATGTATATATTTGAAATCTATCGGTTTGCGTCTTGTAACAATTATATTTCATCAATTGCTTTTTTTTTCTTTCTAAAAATAATATAATGGGTGATGATTTATTTTGTATAATGGCAGCGGTAATTTTTATTAATTAATTTGTAAATGCGTCATTAAACCCTCTATCATTGTGCACCTGTAATTAAATATTTATTTTATGTATATATTTGCAAAGGTTTTATTTTTTTTTTTTAATTTAAATCTTGTTTGTCCGTATTTGGATTATATTGCTGTCTGAATTGATCTGTGAACATCTCAGCATGTGTTCAGCAAACTCTTTTACCAAGTCCACATAGGCTAATACTTGCTTCGGGATCACAATGAGAATTAATGGAATTGGAGCTCATCTCTTTCATAATATTTGTATGTATAAGAATATATTACTGGACATAAGCAACAAAATTCCTGCCTGAATTCATATCACGCTGTCAGCCAACGAATTCCATTTTCTGTAACTCAGTTTAGAGATGGAGAGCTATCCAGACATCATGTTAGCCTCTTTGTTTTTGCCATCATGTCTCAAGAACCATCCTAGCTCACAATATTCGATCACCTTAGGATATAATATTGTATATTTATATTTATTTTTTTAAAAAAACCCTTTAAAATATTATTGAATGGTTTCTAACAAAGCTGAATTTATCTGTTATGCTCACTATATAATTTTTAGAAGTAGGTTGTACTTTAAATGCATCCAAACTATGTTTTAGTTAGTTTAACCATTTATTTCTTACCTTGTGCTCTCACCATAGAGTCGTCTGAAATTGTGTCTCTCTCTTTAAAATTGTGTAAGCTGACAGTTGGCTATAAATAGTCTTAAAATTATAATATAAATTTGTCTTTTTTTCGTTCTCATAACAGAAAGATGATTTCCCTATATATATATATATATATATATATATATATATATATATATATATATATATATATATATATATATATATATATATATATATATATATATATATATATATATATATATATATATATATATATATATATATGTTGCAGAGAAAATAGCCTGTAACACTATTAATAAAACTTTTTGTAGTCAAGCGTTGGTGGTCGAGTGAATAGCACAGCTGCTTACAAGCAGTTGTCCTGGGTTAGTGAGTTCGCATCCCTACCGATGCTATGACACATGGAAAAAAAAATAAAGCTTTTTGTAGTTCTGCTAATGTAAATAATAAATGTTTATTTTGTCTTTCGTTCACTATAATTAAAACCACATAGTATTGTTTTTATTTTTTTTATATATGCATGTACACCTGGTCATTACATATGTTAAAAATTATTTTTGTGGTCTCTTCTCTCCCTGACCACCGGGAATACATTAAGAATAAATTCTAGTGAGGTTTGGGGAACAAGTCGCTTAGTAGAAATCTGGAGGAGTAGGTGAGGAGTAGGTACGTGCATCTCTAGGTTGGGTTAAATCAATTGTATTTTTCACACTGTCACAATAGATAATAATCAATTTTCTCAATGTTGTCAAGGCAACCTCTCTCGTTTCAATATATATATATATATATATATATATATATATATATATATATATATATATATATATATATATATATATATATATATATATATATATATATATATATATATATATATATATAATGTAACTGCAGGATTTTACCAAAGTTGCCTAGGTTTGAAACTTATATTGCTACTAGTAGTTAAACTATTTTTTTCCTCATTTAATACATTAAATTCTTGATAAAAATGCTAAGATAGTAATATTTTTTAAGTTAACATTAAAGTTTTAGATAAACTTCCAACAATTGTTTAATACATAATGTAATCTCATTCGCAAATGCTCAAAATAAAAGTAGCTTATAAGTTAATATGAATGTGAAAGGAATCTAAACTGTCTTAGGCAGTCAAAATGAACATGCGATTATGTATGGAGTATATTTAAGGGGTAATTGTTAATGAGTAGAATAGATTTAGAAAGGGATAAATATTTTTCAGAATTGATAGAATCGTTAATTAGTAAAAAAAAAAAAAAAAAAAAAAATTAATTTGAAAAAAAAAATCTGTTTGGGAAGTAAGCACTAGCTATAAAATATCAATATATAAAAAATGTGTTAAATTAAGAGTTAAGCAAAAAGTTGGAATTGATCAAGCATAATCACATGTCTGTGCACATTGTGAATGTATAAAAATCGTAATTATAAAACTAACAATCGATCTCAATAAGTGGTGTGAGGTATCATTAGAAGGCTTGTTGAGAGAACAATAATTTTATTTAAATTTCGAATCTATAGCAGAAAGTCCTTATTCAATATCTTGAGTTTGAATGTAGTCTGCTATGTATTTTATAGTTATCAATATATATATATATATAAAAACAAAAAAATAAAGACTTATAAATCCAATAAATAATATAATATTTCAACCAGAGGACTGGTTTTCATCACAAAAAAAAAAAAAAAAAAAAAAAAAAAAAAAAAAAAAGCGGTTTGCATTTCAAGTGGGAAAATATTCCATAAGTACCATGTGATGTATGTCTGAGGGTATACACTTAATTATAAAACAATAGGGAATAGGCAATTAACATTAGGCTATAAAAGTTTAATTAACAGATGGCAGGAATCAGAGATTGATGATCAGGTAAAAATGATAAAACTCGGATATTTTCTAGGAGGTTGCTTTTTCTTTTACATTTTCTCTTGGGTGTGCTTATAAAATGGTTTATAATTTCCAATCTACATAACATAGAAGTATTATAATCTATACTGGCTCCAATCTCTGATGTAGAATATTAAACCAAATTGTATTTTATTATTAAAATATAGTGCATGATTAAACTTTTATATCAGTTATGTGATCTTTTTTCCCCAAAATTAATCATTATTATGAATTTCAAAATGACCAACACTGTTATTACTGAATGAAATATAATGCAGTGTTTGTGGAAGACTGATAGTTACTATAAAGAAAATATAAAAATTGCAAATTGTATTAGCATTTCCTTCAATCAATTACTTATGATTTTTAATAAATATGACTGTTGGTGTTATAAAAAAAACTTATTCAAGAATTGAGTGGAGCTGAAGTTGTAATATAAATTGTATATGTTAAATACCACGTGATATAATATTTATATCACTAGTACCAGATGAAACAAAAGTTATCAATGGAAGACGTAATGAGGATGTAATTGAAATTTAATATGTTATGCCAAAAAGATTGTTAATATTAAAAAAAACCTCAATTGCCATGACTCTAAAATATGATAAAACTTGTTTAAATTACACAAAATAGGAAATGAAATCTTCGCTGAAGGAATGGAAATGTTTAAAAAGAATATGCCAGATAATTTGGAAATTACTATCTCATTTGAATAAGTATGGCAATATAATGGGATAGTTAAACTCTCTTAGATGAAACACATTGAATTAGAAACAGTGTCTTTTCTGAATTGAAACACACATTGGAATATAGTGGATTATCTTATAAAGTTTATTTAAATAACTTGCTATGGATTAACTGGTAGAATTTAGTGTGTGCGCACGGAATTATTCGCGGGATTGCATTTTATTTATGAGGATAAGTTCAGAATTCTGGAGAACTAAAGTATATATATATATATATATATATATATATATATATATATATATATATATATATATATATATATATATATATATATATATATATATATATATATATATATACAAAATACAGTACAATTTATATAAATTATATTATTTTAGAAGTACTTTATACTATACACTTTGTAGTCTTTATCAACTATATAACGTTGAATAATCAAAATGAGACAACCCTTAACAATACCCATAGTTCAATTCAGATTTCCCACAATTCTGTTATCTTAACAATTGATGACTGGCAATTCATTAACATTTGATGATTTCTTGAAATCAACATAGCGTCTTTTATTTTACGTTTATTATGACAACGTTCAATTTGAATAATTTTCATATTTTTATAATCAAATTTAAATCGATATTGACAAGATTTATTATGATCAAATATAACAGATGATGAAGGTTTATTTACATCTGTTCCATATTGATTCTCTTTTTGAATTCTATTATATAAAAGCATATGTTCTTTTATTCTCTTCTCAAATGTACACTTAGATTCACCAATGTATTGTATGCCGCATCCACATATCAATCTATATATAATAGAATTTTGATTATACTTTGAATTTTGAATTTTAGAATTATTAAGCAATCTATTTATGTTATTTGTAAAGAAAAAAAGCAATATGACACAAACCATTATAAATTTTCCTAATAAACTTGACCGGCTCATCTGATATAAATGGCATTGAAATCCATTTCATTTTGATATTTTTATTTTTAATTTTATTATAGTGTTGATTTCTTTTAAATCCTTTAATAATATTAGCAATTGCATTTTTATAATAACCAATTTTCAACAAGTCATTAACAAATAAATGTACATTTTTAATTTTATCACTAGAATATTTGCATAATTTTTCATTTTGAAATAAGAATGACTTCAATATGGAACAGATGTAAATAAACCTTCATCATCTGTTATATTTGATCATAATAAATCTTGTCAATATGGATTTAAATTTGATTATAAAAATATGAAAATTATTAAACGTAAAATAAAAGAGGCTATGTTGATTTCAAGAAATTGTCAAATGTTAATGAATCACCATTCATCAAATGTTAAGATAACATAATTATGGGAAATCTGAATTGAACTATGGGTATTGTTAAGGGTTGTCTCGTTTTGATTATTCAACGTTATATAGTTGATAAAGACTACAAAGTTTATAGTCGAAAGTACTTCTAAAAGAATATAATTTATATAAATTGTACTGTATTTTGATATATATATATTGATTTGTATATTACATATATTGTGAAACGAATACAGATATCAAACTTTATTTATTACATATATAATGGATTTAAAGATTCTAAGTAAAACGTGGATTTTAAAAGAATTGTGGAAGGTAATGTTAAAGATTATTACGTTAAAATGTAGATTAAACTTTTTAAATGCCTGTCGGGATTTAGAAGTTTTCCCGAATTGCTGTTTAGTAAAAATAAACAAATCTTGCAAATTATCAGATAAAATTACTAATGATATAAAGGAAATTATTTTAAAGAATATAATTAAGCAATGCAAATGTTTGCTATTTCATCAACAGGAATATTTAATGGCTTTAAATCATTTTATTTTGAAGAAAAATTGTGATGATTGGTTTAACTATAAGTGTTTTTGTCAAAAAAAATTTGATAAATTTTATTTAAAAAATATTGATAAATTTAACAAGAAAATTGAACATTTGTTTCATAAAAATTTTCCGGATAAAATGAATGATCAAAATTATGTGAACTTGTCTGGTATAAATTTGGATTTCAGTCAAAAATATATTTTAAATTTCGGATCGAAATATGTTGTGGTAGATGGAAAGATTGTAATCTTGAATTGAATTCTGCAATAGAACATTCATTTAGTGCGATTAAGTGTGATGCGAATACTTGTAATAACATTGTTAAAGAAGTTAAAAATAAAAACTTTAAATATAATAGGAATGATAAATGGTTAAGTCAAATTAATAAATTTAAAAGTTTCCTATTAAATAATGACTTAGTGTGTTTAAAGGAGAACAAGGGCCTTCGTATGTGTTTGTTTACAAGAGCGAAATATAATGAAAAGTTATGGATCAAATGAAAAAGCTTAAATTTCAAAATAGTGAAATAATAAATATTGATACATCTCACATGAAATTTATAAATGAAATTTTAAAAAAAGCTAAGAATAAAGCTATTGATAGTCATACATATTATAACTTATATCCATCATCTGCTATTTGCCCTAGAATATTTTCGAATATAAAGCTACATTAAGAAAATTATCCATTGAAATTGATGGTTGATTTTGATGGTGCATATTATTATCAAACATGTAGATATATTGAATTATTACTTCAAGATATTTTAGGTTTTGGAGAATATACTATTTGATCATCGTTTGATTTTGTAGATAAAATTAACAATATAAATATAGATTTACATGACACAATTTGTACTTTTGATACAAATGAAATGTATGGATCAATAGATAGAATAGAGTCAATTAATATTATTTATAATGCTCTTGTTTCAAAAAATGTAAAGTCTGATATTATAAATTTTATTATAAAAGTATTGCAGTTTATTGATAAAAATATTTATGTTACTTTTAATAATGAATATTATAAAATGAATTTTGGTTGGCCAATGGGTCTTCCTGCTGTTGCTCAAATTTGTAATTTTGTTATATCAACACATGAAAGTAAAATTTTAAAACAATTGAAATATCAAGACATTAAAGTATATCATAGATATGTGGATGATGTTTTTTATTTGTGGAAAACAAGAATTAATAATCAATTTATTTAATGAATTAAATGAGATTAAGGATATAAAATGGGTTATAACTGAAGAGAAATACAATTCCATAAAATTCTTGGATATTCAAGTTACTCTTAATGATTACAGTTTGGATTATCTTATGTTAATTAAACCAATTGAAACTAGAGGTTTTATTCCATATGAATCACATGTACCTATGTGTCATAAGCTTTCTGGATTGAAGTCATTCTTATTTCGAAATGAAAAATTATGCAAATATTCTAGTGATAAAATTAAAAATGTACATTTACTTGTTAATGACTTGTTGAAAATTGGTTATTATAAAAATGCAATTGCTAATATTATTAAAGGATTTAAAAGAAATCAACACTATAATAAAATTAAAAATAAAAATATCAAAATGAAATGGATTTCAATGCCATTTATATCAGATGAGCATGTCAAGTTTATTAGGAAAATTTATAATGGTTTGTGTCATATTGCTTTTTTCTCTACAAATAACATAAATAGATTGCTTAATAATTCTAAAATTCAAAATTCAAAGTTTAATCAAAATTCTATTATATATAGATTGATATGTGGATGTAGCGTACAATACATTGGTGAATCTAAGTGTACATTTGAGAAGAGAATAAAAGAACATATGCTTTTATATAATAGAATTCAAAAAGAGAATCAATATGGAACAGATGTAAATAAACCTTCATCATCTGTTATATTTGATCATAATAAATCTTGTCAATATGGATTTAAATTTGATTATAAAAATATGAAAATTATTCAAATTGAACGTTGTCATAATAAACGTAAAATAAAAGAAGCTATGTTGATTTCAAGAAATCGTCAAATATTAATGAATCGCCAGTAATCAAATGTTAAGATAACATAATTGTGGGAAATCTGAATTGAACTATGGGTATTGTTAAGGGTTGTCTCGTTTTGATTATTCAACGTTATATAGTTGATAAAGACTACAAAGTGTATAGTCGAAAATACTTCTAAAAGAATATAATTTATATAAATTGTACTGTATTTTGATATATATATATATTGATTTGTATATTACATATATTGTGAAACGAATACAGATATCAAACTTTATATATATATATATATATATATATATATATATATATATATATATATATATATATATATATATATATATATATATATATATATATATATATATATATATATATATATATATATTTTGTGCCCTTACCTATAGGTCATAATAAGGTAGAATGGTCAATTGCTAAAAAAAAAAAAAATTTTAAAATACGTTTGTGTAATATATTGATAATTGTATGATCGATTAGATTTTATAGTACAATTTAAGGCTGAAAAATACTTGGTATATAAAAGTGTAATGGGTTATTTTAAAAGAACAGTTAAATAAAGCTTAATTATATCCTTGCTTATGGTTGTAAAAGCTGGCCATATAAAATAATACAGCTATAAATAGTTAAAAGTATATTAACAATCCAATTGTAATGTTTTAAAACTAATAAATTAAATAAAAACGATATGTAATATTATAATTATAATTGATATTCAAATTTAATCTAATATATTTTAAAATAAACTTTAGAATGGTGAGAATTATATTTAGTTCTACAATTTTAAATTATTTTCCAAATTTTTTATAAAATATATCAGTTTTGGTAATTTAGACCAAGACGTAAATTAAAAAATCATCTGATAAAGTTAGTAATCATGTGACTGTATATTATATACCTTCACACACACGCTTGTTAGAATATAATAATAAAGTTTGTGAATTATAAGGCTAAATATAATTGCTATCTATCGTTAAAGTAAAAGTTGAAATATTAAATGATATTTTAATAAATGTTTAAAAGTTTAAATGATTTAGATAAAATTATAATTGAGTTAACAATACTATTCTAAATAATATTTAAGACATGACGTCATAAATTCTTTATTTTAAAAAAGTCTAGTCTGTTATAAAACTAAAAAAGTGTAAATTTGTTCACGCTAAAAAGTAATTAACCAATCAACGGAGGTATTTTAGCAGACAAAATATAGGAATTAGACGAAGTGGGAGAAAGTAATGTGTAAGTGAAGGAGGGAGTAACATATTTTTTAGCTGTATAAGATCGTAAGCTAGAAAAGTGATATAATTTTAAAATTTTGTATTTATTTTAAAAGTTTTTTTTTAAATATAATATTTTGAACTGCCTTTACATGGAGGGTTAATTTAAAAGTTTTCTTACCAGGAATTTTATTCAAGTTTAGCCAAAACCTTGCAGTAAAAATGGAAATACTACAGAAAAAAGTATATAGAAATTATGATAAAGGAAAAATATTTGTAAAGTGCCTTGATACAGCTTTATTTATGCTCAACGAGAAACTTATTATTATAACTCAGAGGAATATAATTTGGACGTTATATGGAAAACTTAAAAGAGAAGTTACTTGCCGTCAGAAAAATTTATGACGCACAAATTTATAAGGCTACTCTGAAGTTTTTTTTTTATTCTTCTCTATGGAAAAATTAAGATGCGTATATCATAAAGAAAAAAATATGTAAAAGTTATAACGGAGAAAAAAATGTTTGTCTTTTTAAAGGAAACATTATAAAGTATATAGTACCAGAATTTTAAAAAGAAGGGAAAAAGTTACAGAATAATAATATGAAAGAGCTATTGTGTTTTATGAAAAAAGGAACAGAAAAACTTTCTCTAAGAATAATTAAAAAATATTATAAATTGTTCATTGGAGAAATGCTTGATTTAGAAAATATAAATTTAAATTACTTAATGAAAATGGATCCATGGAAACAGAAAAATTTTATTGAATATTTAAATCAAAGTACCTATAAGATGCATCATAAAAGTCGCACACGGAAAAATCTTAGCAGAAAATATTAGAAGAGAATATGTAGACGTTTTTCTTTACGGGATTAATTGATATCATAATTAATAATTGTATTAAATATTATAAAAAAAAACAAGGATGGTCATCTATGAATATTGATTAAACAGAGCAATAATTGTTTTGCCTTAAAATTGAACAAGTAGGGAGAAGAACATTAAGTGACTGAAGAAAAAATAATAAACATTTTTTTTAGCTTTAATATGAACGGTTTTCAAGGAAATTTGATGAAGAAGTACAGTAAATATAGTTTGGAATATTTTTTTGTTTTACTAATTTATTTTAAAATATAAAATGTTATGTGAGATTAGGGAAAACATAAAACATAAATTTATTAATATTAAAAAGTAAATATAATAGCTTGATAAAATTATAGAAATAGTGTTTAAAATAAAGTGTATGGATGTGAATCTTATATCTACAAGGATCAAATGGATGGTGAAGCCTACGGAACGCAATCGAGGAGATAAAGGTCGTTTGGTAATTTTAATAGTTATTTATAATGCATAATGTATTTTTTTTAGATCATCTATTGACCTAAGAATGAAGTATGAAAGTTTAAATTATATGTACACATTTTATACAACATTTTAAACATATAATGAGATAGGAGTAATTCTGAATATGCATGCAATAATTTATTTAAAGTATATTAATAATATAATTTAACAAAACAATTGTGGGATTCTTTTGAACTTTCATGTGATTTAGTATTCAGATATTTAAATAGTTTGTATATGATTAAATATACGGAGGAAAGTAGTAAAGGATTTTCTTATAGAACAGTGGAATAGTTTTAAAATAAATGAATTTTATTATTGTTAGTAATGCAGATATGTATTTGTCGATGTACAATATAGAAAAAATCTTGATAAATAAGATCGGATAGTGACTTGGAAGTACTAGTGGAGAGGAAACCAAGATGATGGTTTTTTTTAAGAAATAGGAAAAATAAAGGATTTGGATCATATTTAGTTTTTTGTGATTTCAGTATAGTTAACTAAGCCCTATGACTGAACACATATAGTTTGGACATTGTTTTGCATATCTTTAAACTTTTGATGTTATAATAAACCTGAAGAAATAGCTTTAACATCGCTCCTATAATAGAGGTTGGTAGACAGATAAAGGTCACTCCTCTATAGTATCTTTTAATTCACTGTGCCATGATTGTCAAGGTATATGACGAGTAATATTGTAGTTGTATTTTGATCCTATGCATCTATCTTCGCTATCCTTATTTCATGAATCTGCATCGGTCAGAAAGATATTTTCAAAGAAATAATAAATAAAATAGAACTGAAGATATGTTATCATTTATGTAAGAATAGTTTATTTGCTGGAATGTATAGAATTGTGTAACTTTAAAATTGAAAGACCAAAATATCATAAAGAGAGAAAGAATCATATAATACATTGTAAAATTAATTCAGAAATGAATATAAGATTTTGAAAAGAAATCTAAATCAAGTATTTTAAAAAGTGATAATAAAATTTGAATGTTTTTAATAATATTTAGAAAATAAGTATTGCATATTTATTAAGAAAATAGTTCAATAAGGTATAATAAACATATACTTGTGCATGGTATATTAATAGGTGTAATTATATCATCCAAAGTAAGGCTTGAATGAGAATATTAGGATTAATAAACATCAGATAATGAACAATAAAAACCTAATACCGAATGTAGAACAATGTTTTGACTTTGTAAGATTCCATACAACCAATATAAAACTAAAATTTGTTATTTTGTAGAATTTTATTACGAATGTAAAATTTTGTAAAAAAAAAAAATATATAATTTTAATAATATTAGGGATGAAAAGTGTTTGTGATAATCATCTAAGAAATGCATTTTGTAATAAGCTAACCATAATAATAAATCAAGTAATAATACTGTATTTTCTTAAGTGTTTAAAAAAATAAGATTTAACTAGGAAAAGTAGATATTATTTTGATTTCATTTTATAAACTAATAAACTAAGTTGAGATATGAGAGCAAGGGATATCCAATGTATATAGTGTAAAAATATTGTTAATTTAATTATGTTGTTAATAAACTTTGTTTTAAATTTGTTTTAAAGTTTTGTGTCCGAGTTGTTATTTCTCCACATGGATGCATGAAATCACGATACATTTATAATTGAAACAGACATATATATTTTGCACAAAAGGGTAAACATAAAAGTGTTATAATAATTTTGAGAATTTATTGGTATGTTAAAATTAAAAGATCATAATTTTATATTATTTATTGGTCATCAGTTGGTTGCCACAATATT